>JAHKKF010524573.1:0-32583 GCA_019740295.1 Labeo calbasu | reverse complement strand
GAAGTTTCCTTGCATCATACGATGATTATTGTATTTTGCAGACATTATCTCTAGTCTTAGAAACTTCTCCTTCAAAAACCACTTGTTGTTCAAGTGCACTTTGTTGCACTCTAAAGTTTGAGTCAGACAGAAAGTACAGTTAGAAGTGGGTCTCTGTGGAATGTAGGACTACTAAACACAGGTACGGTCCCCAGTGGCATCCGGTGTGTATTTAACTCATACACCCTCCCTCCTTTGTAAATGCACCTTTTAATTAGCATACAGCTAAAGACCCTGCTGTGATGTACATGTCTAATTACATCTGTTCACGCTGCAGGAATCAAATGGAGAAGTGCAAAAAAATATTGATGTACCAGTTGGGTTCCCAACATGATATAAATACTTGAAAGAACAGGGGCTGGAAGTCATAAAACTTCACAAAACTTTCCAAGCTCCCTGTTCTATTTTTTTTTTTAAAGTTATTACACAATATGACAAACGGGGCGAGATGTTTTATATCCTGTAATACATTTACAATGTTTTTGTTTTTCGAAGCAAAACCAACAATGTCCAATGAAATATATACTTGACAGAATGTTGGCAAAAGCAAAGTTTATTCCAATGCATTTACTTATAAATAATGCAGCTCATATCCTACATAAATTATTGCAAGGGTTTCTTGAAAAATCAAGGCTTACTCTTTGCCATGAGAAAATACAAAACAAAAACAGTGCTACGGTCTGTTGTGAATGAGCCTGCAAGTTGAAACACATTGCTCAGCAGCAGTGTGTGGTAAACTTCTAAAATGCAGAGGCAAAGTTCCCTCTCAGTGTTTGTTTTATCTTTAGTCAATGTAAATTTGATATTTTATCAAGTTCCCATGTGAAACGCTATTTACCATACACTACACTCTCAGAAAGTACAATGGCAAGTGAATGGTGCAACAGGTGCAGTTCACTGAGCAGTATATATACCACCCAAGGACCGTTTTTTGGTCTGTAGAGTGTTCAGTGTCAAAATTGGAAAAGCTATTAATGAAGGACAGCCTCAGAACTTTGACCTTGGAAATGGTGCACACTGTGGGTTGTTCACGTGCTGCTGTATTGATTACGTATCAAAAGTGGTGCACGAATGGCCAAACAACAACCATTCGTCCAGCCGTGTGTTGTACTCATTGATGCCAAAGGGGCTCGGAGACTGTTGTGCATTGTTCACAGCAACTGCAGGGCCACAGTGCGACAAATCACCACCAGCTACAACAGTGGTGACTAGGGTAATGTGTCACAGCATTCAGTTTATCACAGCATTTCGCGAATGGGCCTGCATAGCCAGCGACCCAGCTGGATCACCATGCTAACTGCATACCATTGCCAACAACATATGAAATGGGCCCAAGTTCATTGAGTTTGTACCATGGATGATTGGAAGAAAGTGGCCTTGTGTTTGGCGAATCAAGTTTTCTGGTGCACCATGTTGACAGTTAACAGAGGCTATGGCACCTGGAATGCCTTGTGGGGCGGCCACAGGCCTGTGGCAACAGTGTTATGCTGTGGGGGATGTTTTCTTGGGACACTTTAGGGCCCATTATCCCAATGGCACAATTCCTGACAGCTGTCAGGTATCTAAACATCGTTGCACCCATTCATGGCAACTGTGTTTTACAAGGTGGCTAATTTGTAAGAATTTGTATGACCTCACTCGTTTGAATTTGTATGATATTTTTTAAATCGTACATATATTACAATTTCCTCAATTGGTATGAATTTGTATGAATGACCCACCCCTAACCCCGCCCCTAAACCTACCCATCACTGGGGTCTAGACAAAATCGTACAAGTAAGGTTGTGTAAATTCAAACAAATTAGGCACTTCATAAAATATGTACGAATTGGTCATGAGATAGCGTTGGCATGCCACACTGCGAGAATGAAATCAAGGAGTGGTTTACGGAACATGATGGCGAATTTCTGTTCATGGGACCTGCTGTTGACATTATGGTTGCAGATGCCCCAGGATACCTATTGCCACGTTGTCGAATTACTACCTCACTGTCTGGCTGCTGTTTTATGAGCTACAGGAGGTCCTACAAGTTATTAGATAAGTGGTCATAAAATAGCCTTTGAAATTAGTTAAACTACATATATATTATATGAGACAATAACAATTAGTTGAAATAAAGTATCAAACTCAACTAATCATACAGTTCCATTGAACAAAACTGTTAAATTATACTTATAAACAATAGAGCTAACGTACATTATGCATTATAACAAATGACTGAGAAGGCACTAATGACCTGACGATTGTTTTTACACGTCACCACACAATCTAATCCTTGTTTAAAAGATTACCCCACTTCCAAAATAAAATTTTCCTAATAATTTACTCACCCCCATGTCATCCAAGATGTTCATTACTTTCTTAATTTTTGAGTTAAACATTCCATAGTGGACTTCAATGATGAAGTTGCAGTGCATTTTTAACAGTGCAGCTTCAAAGGGCTCTACATGATCCCATTTTCTAAAAAATGTACAATTTATATACTTTTTAACCTCAAATGCTCATCTTGTCTAGCTCTGCCATGCGCACGTGGACTCCGCTGCAATACGGTTAAAGTATGTCGAAAAACTCCCATTTTCTCCTCCAACTTCAAAATCGTCTTACATCACTGCAGAAGTACCGACCCTGTGTTTACAAAGTGAACGTGGAAAGAGAATCAAACACCATTTACAAAAAAGGTAATGCAGCAATGTAGGATGATTTTGAAGTTGGAGGAGAAAATGAGATGGGAGTTTTTCGTCATACCCTAACTGTCTTGAGCCGGAGTGCACAGAGTATGCATGTGCATCGCAGAGCTAGACAAGATGAGCCTTTGTGGTTAAAAAGACCCTTTTTCCTCAACTGGGATCGTTTAGAACCCTTTGAAGCTGCATTGAAACTACATTTTTAACCTTCAATCTGTTGAAGTCCACAAAGAAGGCCTGATTATCTTATATGACATGGGGGTGAGTAAATTATCAGGAAATTTTTATTCTGGAAGTGGAGTAATCCTTTAATATTGACTAAACATTTCATTCAAAATTCCACTTAATCCTTAATATTTGGCAATTTTAAAATATTGAGAAAGATATTGTTGATGTATTCTAACGTTTTTCTAAGGTTTATAAATTATTTACCTTACAAATCTAATGAAATTCACAATAGCATTATGCTTTATTATGATTTTTACATGGGTTTAATATATCATGCAGCCTTGGAAAATGGTCTATTAATGCATTTCATGTATTCTTGTCCTTGGAGTGAACCATCTCCAGTATTTTGCCGGTAACTTGAACTAGGCAAAAAACTATCAAGGATTTTATTTTATTTTATTTATTTATTTATTTATTTATTTTTATTTGAGTACTCAAATTGAATAGAGGAATCATGACAGCCCTAATTATTATTATTAGTAGTAGTAGTAGTAGTATTTTATAGTGTAGTCAGACACGGCAATGTGGATGCATATTATTTGATCTTTTATTTAGTAATATTTGTTTTATTTTTGTATTGTTTATTATTTGTCCTCTATATTATTTGTCCTTGTCTTCTGGGAATGCTCACAGGCATAGTGACAAGTGATGGACACTGTTTTCCCCCAAGCGATCAGGAATTGAAATTGCTGCTTGTCTTAGACTCAATCAATAGTAATATCTCTTATTCCCTCACCTACAGCTACGACATTATTAGAAGACGAAAAACTGGACCTCCTTTAGTTTCTACTGCATTAACCAGCTAATGAAGCAAATAATGCTTGTCTTATTTGTTCTATGTCTTATTTGTTCTTTCCCTCTCTTACGATATTAGTTGCAATCTCAGAGCACATTGCGCTTTTCCTTTTTGTTTCAGTGTAATGAGATTTTTTTCTCTAATTTTAGACAGACTTTTCTCCATCTTCCTTATTGGTGAAACGAAGTACTCATCCTGCTAATGCGTTTAAGCCCAAACAGGAGAGTTGTTTTGTTTTTATGTATTTTTTAAAAGCTGTTATGACAACTAAAGTGTATCTTATTAGCAGGAGAGATGCGAGAACCTACCAAACAGTTGTTTTTCATGGCAAAAGCGAGACAAGATAGACCAAGATAGAAAGGTTGTAGCGACCGGTTTTGCCTTTCAGGTGAGGACAATATAACTGCTATAATTTACTGTTCACTTGAAGTTTAGAAAAGGCTGTCTACGATTGTTTGGGCAGAAAGTGCTCTGGCATCAAGATAAAGCACATTTCAGTTCTCGCTAGGACTCCTCTATTATACCTGAGCGGACCACTCACTGCTCAAATTACAGCCTGTCTGCCTTCGAAGGGTTAGAAAGGTCCTTTTAGATTCTCTGTTCTCTGAGAAAACCCCCAAATGAGCACTGCTAACAGTTCTTTCATTTAAAAAATAAAAATTAAAAAAACGATGCTTAAAATACTGCAATTTGGTCAGTTTTCATGATAATGAATCTCGATCCAGTGCTCTTCAGACAAATGGGTTATTAATATCTTTTTAACAATACTTCTCGTTGCTATGCACTAAAACATAGTCAATATTAACATTTATCTTAGTATTCATTGAATACTACCTTTGTTGGATACCATATTTAACATAAATAAAACGAGGCTGTGAAGGACAGACGTAAATCTGCACACTGTCCAGTGTTTTGGACCCCCATTGACCATTGAAACATACCTCAAAATATCTTCTTTTTTGCAAAATAAAGAAACTGTCGACACCAACAGCACAACCTATTGAACAGACTGTATATACTGCATGTTTATCCTGAACGGTTCTTGTTGATCTAACAGTGAGAAGAAATGACGTAATCTGATGGCACAGAGGCCAGGTTTTCTTCAAACATTTTGAAGTTGTTTTGCGAGTAAAGATTAAAATCTGCTTTCGTTGCACATGGAGCGCCTGAAGCTATGCCTCTCAATTGGCAAATGATGGAGTCACCCTGTGCTTGAGAATGAAAGAGCTCTCCTGATGCTGGCTTGAAGGACAAAGAGCTGAGCCACTTTGAGACTAATGATTGACACTGACAAACAAAAGGGCTCTGCACCTTTCGCCAAGAAAGCAATTGAAATGGTCCAATCTCTATTGAATTTCAGACTTATCGATGTTGAGGGCCATTACTGGGCCTTATTACGTTAGATTCATCTTCCAGCAGCAATGGGGGCATGTTCAGATTTATTGATTCACCACAGAGAGAATCATTTCTCCTCATATATTGTATATAGTAAATGTGAAATATTTAACTTAAAAAGGAGACAGTGCTGCTTTTGCAGTCTAGATGATTGTGGACTTAAGAATCTGTAGGGTAGACAACATGTAACGAGGCTATGGGGAAAAGAAGTGCAGTTGGTGCCGATTGTTTCTTTCTCCTCCACAAAAGAAGATATTTTGAGGAATGTTTCAACTGTTTCTGTCCATCGCATGATTACAATTGATATAGTTTGAGAAAATAGTTCAACACAACAGCAGAATTACCCATTGCACGTCTAGTAATCACTTTGTGATCCATTGATCCATTGGATGCACATTTAGAATCTTGCCAGAAGTCAGTATTTGGATATTTTTTGCCTACTTTTTTATGAATACTATGAATTTAGACATATATTCAAATGCATTTCCCTTCTGAGTTAAATTTCAAGTGTCCAAGAAAAGGGTATGAATACTTATGCAAAGGAATAATTTCAGTTTCTAATAAATATCATTTCTAATAAATTTGCAAGGTTGTTGCATATCTGTTTTGTGCTTTGTCATTATGGTGTCATTTAAAGCAGTTTAACATAAGGCTGCAACATAAAACATGAAGGGAAAATATCAAGGCGTATGAATACTTTTGCAAGGCACTGCATATTGGATGCACTTTTATATACTATGCACCAAAACACCTTTAAAATTCAGGTTTTTGCTCTACCAAAGATACCCCTTTTACTAACATATTACTTAACTTAATCCTTTCTCTCTCTGTATGAAGTCCTTACCCTTAAAAATATTTTGCTTATCCTAGCCAGGGTTATGTTAGAGCAGAGAAGTGGGTCAGGGTACCTTGTGTTAAAATCGATCTGTTCTTTGCTTTCTCCCTATGAAAGCCTATCCAAATCTCTCAGACAAATCAGATGCGCTGGAGGAAAAACAACAGAGTGGAGACTTCAAACATTTTGATATGTCGCATTGATCCAGCTTCACATCTACGCATAAAAGAGCTTCTGAGCTGAACAAGCCAAATGATTTGATGCTCAAGTGTCTCCTATGTTTTTTGTGTCTTTCATGGGTCCTCTTACTCATCTGTTGTGATACTTTAACACAGCTGCAATCACCAAACACAGATATTTTAGTTAAATAATTCAGATATTCCTCTCTTAAGTAATGAAGAAAGATTATCAAATGGTCCATAGTTCTGGACATGTCTGTTCTGGTAAATCCCTGTTGATCTTCATGATGGCAGAGATACTTTTCATGGTTTGTCTATTCTTTATTGTTCTTTTGTTTACACCAAATCAATTGCTTCTGTCATTACATGTGCTCTCATTATTGAAACGCTCCCAGCACAAAGGCTGTTCTAGTCAACTAGCCCACGGTAGATACTGTACCTAGTTTGGTTCAAATTCTCTAATTTAGAATTTTAGGGAATAATCACAAACAACTTTTGTGGAAGCAATCCCAGAATGCATTGTGCCTAAAAGCCTGTTCATACCAAGGACAGTACCTATAACTATAACTAAGTTTTAACAATTGTTCTAATTCTGTGAAGAATAGTAAAGCTACAGAGGAACAATATCGTTGGAATCACTTTTAGAAAGTTTTTTTTCCAGATGATAAACGATAAAAACATTGACTTTAAAGGGAACCCCGGGTATTAAGACTTGTATGGCTTAATAAAACATAAATGATGTCTCTTACTGAAATATGTAGTAGAAAACCCATAAAAGATATACATTGTTTAAAAAATATCCACATTGTGTTATACATATTTTGGACTATAGGGCATGCCGTGGATATAAGCATAGGCTTAAACCAAATGCCTTACCACCAAAATTTTCCCACAAGGAGTCTAAATGCCCCCAGATATCAAAATCCATGAAATCCATGCTGAGAAACTCCTTTAGTGGCTGCAGCGTCATGACAAATGTCGGCATGTTTACCTCCTGCCAGGATGGCATCTAGCATTTCTTGTCTCTGCCATTTGTAAGCTCTTTCAGTAGCTGTGGTCTAATAAAAGCCTCAAAGGCATCAAGGCTAAAGTGGAGAGAGAAAAAAAGACATGGTTCTTTAAGAAGTTTTATTCGTCCACAGGCATCTTTCCATTTTTTCTCCTCTTCTTACTACTGGAAAGCAGTAAAGACTTACATCACTTTTCTTGCTGCCTTTGGACTGTAAATTACAACCTAAAGCTGCACAATGTGGCATTGTATCAGTATTTTATTTTCCGAATTGTGTTGCAGTAAAAAAGCAATGGGTAGCATCAGTATCTCAGAGAGTTCACGTTCATTTCACATCCCCTATGTAGTCCAAACTATGTATTGACATGTATATTTGCCAGTGTCACAGATGTGAGTGAACTCGTCGTGAATGAACGAAAAAAACAAAATAAAAATGCTAGTTTTTCTGTGGTGACTGTCACAATCCAGTTCAGAAGACGATGATGAAAATGGTCCATAAAGTCCATAAATAAAGTTTGTGGCATTGACGTTGAGAAGCGTCACAGATGTGGCATTGGTTTTCATCCACTATGACACGGGATGAAACGATTGAAGCTTGTGTCCTAACACCCACTGTCATTCACAAATCCCTACGACACCCTACGTCCAGCAGATCGTGCCACAATTGGGCTAAAATTGTGTAGTGTGAACCGGGCTAAAGACAGACTATCTAGGCAACATGGTTGAAAGTCAGGTCATGGGACAGATATATGGTGTCTCTTATCACACTTTTACAGTGCTAACCAGTGTCAGTCCCTTTGTCTCATATGAACATTTCATTTGTCTTATTTGTAACCACTTAAGCAATTTCAGATAAGATATACGGTAAACAAACTCAACCTCGACAAGGAAGCATCTCTTTCTAACAAGTCCTGACCTTCTCAGTGTCTCTCAGTCTTAGTTAAAGTACACAGTACTGCAGCCTCCAGTTGTGTAAAATCCCTACATTATCACAGGTGACCTGGTTTTGTGGAGCACATTATGACAACAGCTGAATCATGTTGCTTACACAACAGCATTACCACTATATCCTTCAATGACACCATTTTAATTCAGCTCCTTGTCCAGGCGTTTATTATTCAGTGAGTGGTTCAATGCAACTCACTTCTCGCCAACAAAACTGCATTTACTACACGATCCATCAAGTGCATCCAAAACCCTTGACTTTGTTTGACTTAATAACCTCCAGTTATTTTCACATTACATCTTTACTCAAGTTTCTCTGCTGGCAGCTGCTGACAGAATCATATTCAAGACACTGTTTTCAGCCAATGCAGTCACTGGCTCGGTGCCCTTCTACCTGCAATCCATTACCTAACTGTACACCACACTCAGACTGATGTGACTGGCTACATCCAATTTGGTCTAGGTTTCCTATCACTCCATATAAAAGCCACTGCACTTGGCCAGGTCACAAAATCTTTCCATACTTCAGCAGAATACACTGTGATGTGCTTAGCACATACATAAATCAGTAGGAGCTAGAGAATTGTTGATTATACTGTTTAGTTTTATATATTCAGCCTTTTGTTGTTCCACACAAACATGCATTAGACAGACATCTTTGACCAGTGCACAGCATCTCATTGCTTTTATTCTCCCCTTGTGAAAAACAAGTGCGCTTAAAAGAATGCTATACCCTAAAAATCACTCACCCTCAAGTTGTTCAAAACCTGCCTGAATTTCTTTCTTCTGTGGAACATTAGAAATGAATGTTTGTTCCTGCTCTCCCACTATATGGACGTCAGTGTCTACCATCAATTTTTAGGTTACCAATATTTCTTTAAAATATCTTCTTTTGCATTCAGCAGAAGAAAGAAATTCATCTATGTCTGGAACAACTGCGTCCCACATTTCTTAACACAAGAACACATTCTCTGTGAACAGTCCCTTATGTAGATAACAGGCATCAAGCCACCGCTCTACATTTTGAAGCACAGCTCATTTGTGCAAATTCTTATGAGTCACTGTGGCATTTTAAAGTGTCAAGGTTCAACACAGAAAACTGGCTTTGAAAATTTGTTGATACCTTTGTTATTCACTTACCTCTGTACTGCAACGTGCATATTTGCGCCTTTTTCTCACATCTGGCATTACTGTGCAAAGATAAATAAACTCAGCAGTGGGACAGACTGCTCGTTTGGCATGTTACCCGTATTTGGTAAACTCACCACATCCGACTGCACGAAAGCCTGTCAGATCCATATACTTCTCCAGCAGAACTCTGACCCGGCTCCTATTGTGGAGGGATCGATAGCTAACCCTGTCAGTCTTTGCTTTATTTGCCTGGGCTGTATGCTCCAAACCAGTCTTGACTTCTGCTAGATTTGGCCTCCCACCAGTCCCCATCAAAACAGATAAACAACATTCCTGTACTGTAAATCAGAGCTAAACATTTTTGCCTGTATCTGGGGGGTGAAAATGACTCAAGCTAATGCTTCAGTG
This sequence comes from Labeo calbasu, assembly GCA_019740295.1. Lineage (NCBI taxonomy): Eukaryota > Metazoa > Chordata > Actinopteri > Cypriniformes > Cyprinidae > Labeo > Labeo calbasu. The sequence continues at coordinate 22,934 of JAHKKF010524573.1, read as the reverse complement.
CAAATGCTGCCCAGAGTGCTATGTTAACCTTAAACTCCTCATTCTGAAAAAAGGAAGAACGAACAAAAAAAAAAAATAAATAAATAAATAAAAATCACAATTGGTGTCTGATGTGGCTTGTCACGACCATCAGTACTGTACAGTCACAATAGACACAGATTCAAACATGAAATGAAAATGGCAAGCTTGAAATGCTCCCAATCACAACAGCAAAGAGCAGAAACTACAGCAACAATCATCCTAAAAACAGACCTCTGAATCCATCAGAACTGGAGAAATGAAACATCTGATCTGACAGAATGACTTAAGCAAAGCTAAGCTGGCCAGACTGGTCTGGTTTGCAACCCAGGTAACAAAAATATGTTCTGAGAACATTTTGTTCATGTTCCTGCTAAGCTTTGAAAACAGGAAAAGGAACATACCATTTTAGCATTTTACAAACAGTATGAGAATGTTACATTTAAATGTTCTTTGAATGTTATGAGACAAGTAGTAACATTTAAAAAAAAATATATGTTACATGTAAATACAACTAAAATGATTAGGGGGAAAAAAAACAAAACATGGGCCCTCATTTATAAACAGTGCGTACGCACAGATGTGTACATAATGAGTGTATAAGAATTGTTTCACGCAAAGTGTGGGATCTACCAACTTGTACTTATATGTAGAAATATATGTAAATATAAGGACAAAATATAGAACCTTTTCTACGCACTGATGATAAATGAGGCCACTGATCATTTTGAACATTCTTTTAACATCATTGGAATAATGTATGTTCGAAATTAAGAGAGAAACTTGCCAGAATATTAAGTTCTAAGGCTGACAGACCAGTTCAAACAAGTTAAGACCAGCCGTCTTATGTGTGCAAATTCGCGCTGGGCGACTACATGACACGAATTGGGTGACGCGTTTGCTGCGAAAGTGCAATATTCGCCTCAATATTCACCTAATAGCATCTTCCGCTCAAGCTGAAAAATGACACGTCCAGTTGCATCAAAAAAATATATAGGGTAGAATGGGCCTAAAGGCGCCTTTGATATTATTTTCTTCTAAACCACTAGATGGCAGAAAAACGTGGTGTAGCACTTTCCAAAACATCTGCTTTTCAACATACACGTGCAAAATTGTCTGATCGTTGATGCCATCGCGGGCAGCAGCGCAAAGTCGATTGCTTACTTGATCTAATGTTTAATGCTTTTAAAAATGTTGTAGATTTAAGTAGAAAATTAGACTAGGTAAAATCATTCAATATATCTTGAGACAAAGGTCTTCTTAATGATATTCAGTTTTGTTTAAGCACATTTAACAGCATTTTTTAAATAACAAAAGAATATGTAAAAGTATGGTATTTGGGGTAAAAGCACCCCTGCTGTTGGGGCTAAAAGGCACAATAATTAACATGATAATTAATCGAAGGGTGACTTTTCCATTTGTTGACATGACATTGTTAGATTCAAATGGTAAATATCATATATTATGTTGGGTGTCCATGTTAGAGATAATCACCATGTTTAGAATGAAACCATCATATTAAAAAAAAATGCTTTTAATCATATCACATAATAAAATATGATTTGGGGATCTCCTTCAATGCTTTCAGAATCTTTACATTTTAAATAGATTTTGTTTCTGTATTTTAAAATATATGTTTTATATTAACATATTTAAATGTATATTTAAACAGTATATTTACTAAACAAAAAAAAATATTTTATTTATCAAAACAAGCAGAACATAGTACAAACTTATTCAAACTTAAATTATTGTTTTGAACAAGTATAAACTTATACATTATTAATTATTAATGTTCACCCCGTGTGGGGTAAAAGGCCCCCCTTGCCCCTTTTTTTAAACAAAATAAACTATTTATATGATTTATTTTCACACAAAATCTGTTGCTCCATAAATGTTCATTACAAACGTATGTATTTTTCTGCAGTCATACACTTTGGGCACAGTGAAAAGCACATTTTTTTCCCTTAGGGAGTGCCTATTTGTTTCGCTTTTGGTGTGAACACACCATTAGCTGCTTAAGGCTGTATTTTTATTTTATTTTTTTTCCTCTCTCTCTCTTCAGCAGGACTTTATGACCATTTTACAGATCATTTGCTCTAAAATGTACAACCATTTTGCTACTTAAAAATCAATTAAAAAGCTATCATCTATGAATTACACCTGAGGATAATAACCATGACTTTAATCACAAAAATGACAGTATAAACAATAAAAGAAATGATATCTCATTGAATCTACTATATGCAATTCCATTTATACCTTCAAGAAATATAATTGTGGTCATATGGCCTCATATTAAAGTCTAAAGGCCTGTTCACACCAAGAATGATGTGTATATTAGCGCCCAAAGCAACAGATGACAGCATATAAGCTGCATTTATGTTTTCTGCCACTTCAAATGCTCAAGCTCATTGAAGTTGGGTGGATCTGCATTTAATAAAACCAGGATAACTTGCATTGAATATTGCAGAGGCCAACACTAAATAAGACAAGTGGCAGTGAAGCAGTGAGTATGTGAACATTAGAACTTAATAAACAAATCACATCAGTAGCAATGCTGCTTATCAGTCTCTGGAAATTAAATATGCCATGAACTTCCACTCAGAATGAAACTCTAAATAAAGAATGAGTTTTGCTAAAAAGCTCAGTTATTCTGCTGTAGAAACGATTACATAAGATGCATAATACCAGGACTAGGATTTGGGCTAAAAAAAAAAACAAATGCATTAATTTGTTGTGTCATATTGACATAAATAGGGCATGGTTAGGGGCAGTCAACTCAAGCTCAACATGCTTTATGAAAGCAAGAGAACAGACTCTCAAAAAGAGAGGGAAGACATGTTACACTTTTTTTTCTTTTTTTGTCAGTGTATATTTAATATACTGCATAAGCACTATAAAAAATGTTTTTTTTTTTTAAACTGCTCACTAAAATTGCTGTAAAAAACTCCTTTGGAGTGTATATTGCAAGTTCTTGACAAAATTACAATAAACATACAGTGTACATCATTTTTCATTAAACATATATATGTGTAATTATAAGTTTGCTTCAGAGGCATATGAAGATGGGATTCAACTAAAATCAAAATCTGGCTTGTTTCAACACAAAATTAAACCCTGAGAGAAGACAGAAAATGAGAGGATGAAAAAAGAGGAATAAAACCAGAAACCAGATTCTAGCTCATGCCACCCTAACACAATGTACATGCATTTCTGATGCTCCTAGCCAAGGCCCAAGGGTGCTGACCTCCAGTGACATTTGAACAGGATGAGACACAGCCAGTGAATAAGGCTATTGAGATTGACTCGAACAGTGTTGAATCAGTGAGGTCGTGGGGCCTCCTGTGGCTTTAAATAGTCAAGCCCTGTATGAGGCCGCAGTGTCATTCATTACCCAGTTCATCATGTATTCCTCTGCTCAGACAATGCCATCCCTCACAGCTCCGACCGCAGCCGCGGCCAATGAGAGATGATGTGAGGCCAATTTCCACTGCAATGGATTCAAGCCATGCGGCGAGGACGGATGGGGATTGTAGAGATGGATGGGAGGGCAGGCTTATTGTTAGTCGGCCCGGTACAGTTGAAGCACTGTATTAAGCTGACTGTGACATTCATGTTTAATAACGCCAATCCAAACAGTGATCTGTCATTCAAGATGGGCGAATTGATAAAAATGGAAAAAATGTGAAATTTTGTGTGAACAGGAACACACACATACACACGCAAATGCATAGACTACATTGTAAAATATTATTCTGATTTTCCAGAATAGTCCTGGCTGCTAGCTACTATATTTTGACAGTATAGTTTTACAGACCAGGATATGAGTGAACGTTTCTGTCCCAAACAGTAAAGCAAGTTGTGCATTTGATTTCCAGGGAATACTTGAAGTTATAAAACATATTTCCAGCATGACAGCTCTCTGAGAATTTAGCATGATAATATGAATGCCAAGTTAATGTGTGAGGTCTTGCCGGAATAGATCTGCTATGCTGCTGCTGCAGAGCAAGTAAAAGGAGACTTGCTATTACTAATACATCTACAGACAAGCTGCTGTAAGCATGTAGGAAATACTGCCGCTGCACATATTAGATATGAAATAGCCCCATATATAACATAGACGAAATTACCCCATAGCAGATCTATACAGGTGGAGCTAGGGAAGTGGAGTGTTTCTGAAGCCCGCTGCAACTGCTACAGCAAGCACTAGCAGAGTATTTGAATGTTGTGCAGAGACAGAAATTTGTATTGCATTTGGATGCATTTCTAGTTTTAACATTATTTATTCATAAGCATTGTTCTTTACATAAAATAAGTATCAGCTATAGTGACTAACATTTGGTTTTCAACCACAGAAAATGGGTAATATTCAAGAATCTGGACATATAGCCTCATTGAGATCCCCACATCTCTGACTGAATGATGTAGGGCCTTGAAAATGAGGATTTTAAAAGAAAGGTTTATTAAGATTAAAATCATATTGAAATATCTTTAATACTTCTTGAATTGTATGCATGCAAATTTTGGAAAAAGAATACTTATGGCACTCAGACAGGTATGTTCAATGCAATTTGTTTTTCAGACATTCCTCTTTAAAAGACCAGAAGTGTCATATTTTTGCAAACTGATCCACATTTGGTTTTTGAACATTGAAAATGTGTACAATTTAACGATTCACTCCTGAACCATGCAGGGCCTTAAAAATAAAGATGCCAAAGGAAAGTTTGACCCAGTATCTAAAAGGGCATTAACATATCTTTAATACTTTTTCAGTTACAGGCCTGTAACCTTTGGAGGAAAAACTTGAAAAGTGCTATTGTTTCCATTTTTTGAATGGTCGTCATTGGCACATAATGCAACAAAGATTGATATAGTTAACAGATTTTACTAACAGACCTACCAATCTCTGTGTGCAAATAACATAATGATTCTACCCTTTTTCTGAAGTCATTTTTAACCCCCTGTAATTTGGCTCTGAATCCCAGGTGAAAATTGCCATTTGGACCCCCCATTTACAAAATAGTGGATTACTCAGTAAATAATCATCCATGACATTTAATATTTTGGCTTTCATCACTATGCATGGTTATCTCTTTTCAGAAACAAATATTAGCAAAATCAGGGACCTCTGGTTGAGTTGACACGGAATGACCCATATATATTGTTACACTCTATTAAAAACAAACAAACAAACAAAAAACATTGAACAGTCATTTATGATATAAAATCCTGACAATTGTTTTACACTGTAATTAATATTTATACATATAGTTGGCAGCACTACTGGTTTGCATTGCGGTGTGAAAAAGTAAATCCTGCGATTCATCGATCCTAAACACGAAGCAGTCATCAGAGGCAAGAGATGCCTTTTCGCCTACGTTATCTGTCTTTCTATTTCACATAAACACACACCCACGTAAACACCTCCACAGACTTGCCTCCACACAGAGCAAAGGAGAGATTTATGTCCATCCTTTGCAATCACACAAACATGGGGACTATATGAGTGCTTGCATACATCGGATGAAGCAGAGCTTCATTACTAAAGAGCGTAATGCTAAACATAGCACGTTTACGCCATACATGAACAAATCAGTCCTCTTAAAATTTATCATTAATGCTGCTTCATATCTCCAGTTAACTCATATCTCTGATCTTTCCTTCAAAGTGCTTTCATACCACTTCAAAGTCAAAAATCAGCAGGGAAACATGCAGTACAGTTGATTCCCAGATTAAGCATTTGAACTGCGCATCCACTTATTTGAAGTAACAACAGAAACGGTGCGTTCTGTCCTATAAGAAATGTGTGTCCTTGCGTGATTATTTATTTTCAATCGTTCGAGGGAGTATTCGTATAATTGGTCTCCATTAATGCTCCAGCGATTATTTGGTTATGCATATGTGTTCAATGAACCTATCAGTCATTGCTAAATGCACATTACTACCAAAGGCCATGTTAACAAGACCAGATTGTCTCAGAATTTGAAAGACATTAACGTGTATCAAATCGAATGAATAGTTTTCTTTGAAATGCAATATTCTGACATATCAGCTGTTCACACTATGTGGCTATTTCTGCTACACTGCCGAGAATTACAGATAACTGCTTGTCTACCCACATCTTCCAGCATAGCCACGGATTAAGCGTTGGGATGCTTCACGGTATCTGTAGACTAAAAGCAAATCCATGTTCGATGCCGCTTGTGTAATTTGCATATAATATGCATGACCCTTTCAGGTTTGTGAATGATCGGGCTTCCGTTCCTTTGGTGTACCAGCACCAAATGTTGAACTAAAAGCAGTTAAACTAAAATAATTTTTTATCTTGCAAAAACTAACTAAAATAAAAACTGCCATTGGCAAATGCCAAATTAATTTTAGTTTTCGATGCATGGTATATTAGAAACCTTTCGAAGCTGTATTTGACAGGATAAAAAAGGTAATTGTGACTTTTTACCTCAAAAAAAAAAGTCTGAATTGCGAGATATAAACCCAGAATTGTGAGATACAAACTTGGGATTGTAAGGAAAAAGTCAGAATTGTTAACTATAAACTCTCTCTATATATTTAAAACATAAAGAATTGTCAGAATTCAAAAAAGAAATTTCTCAAAATATAAAAGATAAGATTGCAAAATATAAAAGGTAAGACTTTTCACATAAATAAATAAGTCTCAACTTAACTCAACTCAACTTTTTTTATTTATTTATTTATTTATTTATTTACTATTGTCCTTTTGTGTTTTCGACACACTATATACTCTAATGCTGCTTTGACACATGAAAATGCCACTAGATAGCAATAACACTACACAGAGCTGGAGAAAAAAGTAATTATTTTGAAACATTAGCAACCCTAATACTTAAACTTAAAAATAAAGATTAAATAAACTAATAATAATAACTAAATAAATACAAAAATTTACAACTATATTAATCTGTGTGTGGGCTGGATTGACAGGCATTGACAGAGTAATTCAGCAATGGTCCACTGGTAAGAGGTAGTGGATAGGCTTGTGTTAATAAAATGGTTGGCTGTTAAATCACAGGGAAACACAGTAAAAGTGATGTACTAATGTTCGGTTCAGCCTAATTGAACACTGTCTTGTCAATTAAGCAGAAAGTCTCTTCTGTTTCTAATAGAAGGTTCTTAAAATGTCTGCAATTACTTCCCTGGCAAAGGCTCAAGGCACTAATAGAATATGGTGGAGGGAAAGAGCAGCCTTTAATTTCAAAGCAACATTAAATGCATCGTGTACAACCTTAAAATTAAATGGAAAATAAGTGCAAGGTATGCTTAAGCAAACATCAAATATAAACTTTACATTCAATTTAACAGGTACTTCAAATGTAGTGTCTGTTTTCTGGGGTGTTGTAGTGGTTAAGGTCCAGAGCAGTTAACCGGAGGATTGCAAGTTCAGCAAAGAGTGAGCCGTGAGCCAACACCACTGTACCCTTGAGCACCATGCACATTACTATTAAAGCCACCGAGCAAAGCACTTAAAGAAACAGTTCATCCACAAAAAGTGCTTCCACACCCATCTGACTTTCTTTCTTTCTTAAAACCTAAGAGGACGTTTTTTTGCACAGTAAATTTGGACAATCTTTTTAATATCATGAAAGTGAATAATGGCTGGGGATGTCTCTAAAGTGTCTTTCCTCTAAGTCAATACAGCTGTTTTATGTGAAGAACAGAGGTTGATGTTTTATAATACTTTTATTGTGCTTTTGTGTCTTTTGAAGCTTGAAAGAATGGGATCTGGAGCTTTCAAGCTTCAAAAAGAAAACAAGAGCACCAAATACCAATTGTACAAAAAGTACACCTTATGAAGCCATACAATGAAATCACTTAGTTTTATAAGGTTTCAACAAATAATGACTTCTGGTAACACTTAAAAATCGTATCATTTTTATTTATTTTTGTGCTTTTTTTTTTTTTTTTTTTTTTTTTCCTGAAGAAAGATAAACATGTATAGTGATGAAAGCCAAAATATTAAATGTCATGTATGAATATTTACAGAGTAATCCACTGTATAGGGGGGTGAAAATTTTCACCTAAGATTCAGAGCCAAATTACAAGGGGGTAAAAATGACTTCAGAAACATCATAGCATCATAATGTTATTTTTACACAGAGATTGGTTTGTCTATTAGTAAAATAAGTTGATTGTATCAATCTTTGATGCAGTATATGCCAGCAGTTAAAAAAATGGGAAACAGCACTTTTCAAGTTATTTTCTTCAAAGTTTGCATGCCTGTAACTCAAGAAGTATTAAAGATATCTCAATGCCCTTTTATATATTGGATCTTAACAAACTTTCCTTTTGGAATCTTTATTTTTAAGACCCTTTATGGTTCAATTCCAGAGATGTTGGAATTTCAATATGGTTCCAGGAGTATATTGTTAAATTGTAAACATTTTCAGTGGTCAAAAACCAAATGTGTCACTTTGCAAATAATGTTGTAAATAATAATATCTCATAAATAAATAATATATCTTGTTTCCCTCTGTCAAGACAACTGCATTGAACCTAATAAAATAATTGTATTTTTATTTAATAGTCATTTAATAGTCATATCTATTTTAATATATAATAGTATTATCATACTTTATTATTTTGTTTTTTAATGAAACAAAGTGCAATAAATCTTAAAAAAAAGTATTTTATTTTTTATAGTTATATTTAACTGGTCACCAAACCAAATCTCCAGCTGCTCTCATGAGAAGTAGACCAAAAAAACGTATGTGCACCCCTGATAATATCAAATAGGGCGCACAAGTTGTATGCACTACACTGTAAAATGATTTTTCGCCATACATAAAACAGATTATTGAGGCACATTTGACAGGAAAATACTATTTCAGATTTTCTGTTTCAAAATTTCATGTTTAATTCAGTGTGTTGACTTTCCATTTCTTTGTAATTATTTGTGAAATTTACTAGCAATTACTGAGAGAAAATTGTAAATCATTTTCAGCGTACCATTATAAAACATTTAAAATGTAAATGCAAACCTTTACAGTGTTTCTTTGTTGCTTTTTTGTCTTTTTTAAGCTTAAAAGCATCTGTCCCCATTCTTTGCAGTTGCATGTAAAAAAGCAACAAGCACATTATTTAAAAAAATGACTTCAGGATGATTAAATGATGACAGAAAATTCATTTTTGGTTAAACTATCCCTATAACTACTCCAGATCCGAGGGAATTTTCCCTGCATTAGGTTTGTGGTTGCTGTTCCATGGCGACATTGTGGGAAAGCCATAGTTATAAATAAAGATTCAAAAGTTACAAATTTATGGAAACTGTAACTTATGTTAGGATGAATCACTTGAACTCTATCTATGGTAAGTGGTTTTAGATTTAAAAAAAAAAAAAGCATCTGGTAAATTAATAAATGTCAATTTAATCCAGGACTACATGCTACAGAGGTCGCCTACCTGCAGTGCACGTCCAGACGGCAGGTGTTGCGCAGCTGAAGACAGTTGGGTTTGGTCTTGTCCTGATAGGAGCAGGAGGGTACAATGGTTTGTCTCCTTCTCTCAGCACAGGCCTGGTCCTTACAGGAGCAGAAGAGCAGCCCGTAGCTGTATTGTGTGTCAACACGTTCAAAGAACTGACGCAAGGCCTTGTGGCAGCGCTTTCTGTTGCAGCTGTCCTGCGACTGAGGCTGTGAGGGTTGCTGGCCCTGGGTCTGCGCACGGGTGCAGGTGGAGATGTAGTTAGAGCGCTGACGCTTGCAGTTTTCATTCAGGTTGCAGGCTTTGGTGGCGTCCAGACAGGGGTTGCATGGGCGGCTGGGATCTGAGCAGTGTGGCTGGCCTTTACTTGTGCCAGAATGTATGCCTACAAGAGGAAAGCAGGAAAAGATAAGTGAGACTGAATGCAGGGGTGTTTGTGAGAATGATAGAAAGCGAGCGAGAGGGGAATTGAGAGTGGGTGTGCATAAGAAAAAAAGAGACCATGAGTTGCACTGTCCCACATACACTCCTTGTCAGATGAATAGGACAACTCCAGCACAACAATGAACTCTTAGATCTGTTTCCAAGGCAGTGTGCCGATCGGGACGCTTTCGCAATACACACACACATACACGCAGATGCTGGTACACATATAATTATGAGGACTTTCCATAGGCATAATGGTTTTTTTACTGAGCAAATTATATTTTCTATCCCCTAACCATAACCCCAACCTAAACACTTTGCATTTATACATTTTTAATTATAAACATTTGTTTATCTAGCAATTTGAATTATGGGACAGCTGGATGTCCTCATAATCTAGGACAAATAGCTTGAAACCTGAATACACACTACATTGTATTCACTAGCCCTCATAATGTAGGTCACACACACACACACAGTTTTTGAAAGTCTCTTATGCTCAAAAAGGTTTTTAAGGAGTTTATTTGATCAAAAATATATGAAAAAAAGTAAAAATATATTATATTATATTGTATTATATTATATTATTATTACCGTTTAAAATAATGTAATTTATTCCTGTGACGCAAAGCTAAATTTTCAGCATCATTACTCAAGTCTTCAGCGTCACATGATCCTTCAGAAATGATTCAGATTTTGGCTTAATGATTATGAATCTTATCATTATCAATGCCGAAGCACATTTTCACAGCTTTTTGTGGTATTTTGTGGTATAACTTTCACAGTATTTTTTGTGGAAACCATGATACATGTTTTTCAGCACTGAACTTTGAACTGTTGAACAGAAAGTTCAATAGAACAGCATTCTAAATGTTTCTACTGCATTTACTTTTCTTTTTTGATCAATTTAATATACGTCCATACTGATTTTTTTTATTTTATTTTAATCTTATCCCAAATTTTATGTATGTATATCACAATTTCCACAACAGTATTAAGCAGCAAATAAATAAATCATAAATAAATAAATAAATGAATCAATTACATTGTGCAATATATTGAAATAGAAAACAGTTCTTTTAAACATAATAATATCCTATAACACAATCAGTGTTTGGTAAGTAACTCAAAAAAGTAATCCACTACAAATTACTTCTTTAAAATCACAGATTATGGCATTAAAAAAGTATTACTAAGTACTTTACTTTCAAGTTATTTTTAAGTTTACTTTACTTTTCAAGTTATCAAACCTATATAATACACTAAGTTAAATACACTAAGTGAAATGCATAGTTATTTAAGTAATTTAATATTGACTTAAAAATTAGTATCAAAACAGCAACTTGAACGATAACTTGCATTTTTTCCTGATAACAGTGAAAAGAACTTAAAATGTTCTTTCATATTTGATCGTACAGATAAGAGTAATACATCAACTGAAACTGTAAAAGGTATTACTTTATCTGTATACACTCGCACTACCAACAAATCATTGTACTTTTGTAAAATAAAGAAAACAAACAGGGTGCAAAACGTGCAAAACATGATTTTAAAATGCATTTTACTTTATATTTTTTTCTTAACGCTGCATTTGTAACTTAAGTAACGTAGATTAGTAACTGTAATTAAATTACATAAATTTAAATGTAACACATTACATTACTGCGTTATAAGGAAAAGTTATTAGAATAGTTACTGTGTAACGTGTTATACCCAACTCTGTTCACAATGCTACTATTTTTACCATATTCTCATTAAATACATTTTGAAATATTTCTAATATGCTGATCTGTCAACCCCACTGTGTATATATAATTATTAAATACATAATATTGCACTGAAAATCCCTCTGGCTCAAAAATTTGCAAATGCACCCTGAGTTTGAATGGGCACAGCTCTTTCGCTGTGGATAATCCCTTGTAATCCCGACCTTTCGCCGAACGAGGTCCTGACAAAAGAATGGCTATGAATCATTAGCTGTACCCTCGCTAAAACTGAAATATATTTAAATGTATTATCTAAAACCCTTCTGAAACCTTAGCATTACTGATCCCTCAATTGGTGTATATATACTGTAATTGCGTACAGTGCAAGCGACTGATAAGTACATTCAAGATAAAGAAAAAGTGGGAAAAGGAAACAAGGACATGTATCCAGCTGTGTGACGACTGTAAGCGTTGCGTTGAAGGCAGATGAACGAAGCGTTCAGGGGATTGGGGAACTATCAGCTGGAGACTGTGGGGAAGTTCTGGACCTCTAAAAGTGTATGAAGGTCGGCATTGATATGTTGCCCTAATGGCGTCTCCAGCCTTGACGGCAGCTCTGGTGATTGGAAAGAGAGAGAGAGAGGGAGAGAGAGAAACTAATAAAACCCAGTGGGTGTTGGTATAACTTTGAGAACAGATGGTTTATCAGACCCCTTGTGGAGACTCAAAGATGCATTTCATTCCGAACGGGTTTTTGTTACTTATGAATAAACTGCTAATGATCTAAATGTCGAAACTGTTTACTCTAAATGAGTGGAAATATAATATTCATGTAAATAAAAAGGGAGTAGGCATATAAATTACCTTGTGTTATGGCAGCTAAGGACTTAGAGAAACATTAGGGATTTTTATGAAGTCCTTTGAAGATATTTTGAGACTGATTGATATTAATAACTATCTTGATGTTTATAGGGAATTATCTTGGTTTCACCGAAGACATCATTGCTCAGAGGTCGTGTATTTACAAAGTAATGATTAATAACGCATGTTCAGAAGCCAGTCATTAATAAGATATGGAAATGTTTACATCAAACACATCCTTCCTCATTAAAGACAGACCTCATCTGTGTTACAGATTTATATACTTTATGAAGATTCGAGCTTGTGATTTCACCATCGGCATCTCTGCTAGATGCAAATAAAAGGATCTGCTGGATATTTTATCGTGAAATAACGCAGATTGCCTCCAAGCTCAAGTATCACTACAGTTAAATACAGGAGGGACTCCTGCATGCAATCAATACAATTCAAAGCAAGTGCAATCAATGCATGAAACCTCCCTTCCTGGTGACTTCACTCCTGAGCTTTTTTAGGCTTAAAAAGTTTGGCTCCCCGAGGACCGAAAACCACAATAGTACATCTACTGATTCTCTCTGAATTTGAAATATGTTTGAAACCTCACTAGTCACTACAAAAATAATCAACAAATAAATCATATGAAATAAAAAAATCAATATCACACGGGTAGCAGATAATAATAAGTTACTGAGACCAAAGACTGGTCATTAGATTCACCCAAAATGAATTATATCTTATGTTTAACCACTATAGAGCCATTAGAGCCAGAATCAGATTCCAGAAGATCTGGCCCGAGGTAAGGCTGCTTTCTGAGAGTTCATGAGTGCTAAACGGCCGCTGATGCCCTGGAACTCACATTTCCGAAAATATGGAAGCAAATTTTAAAATAGACTTATTAACAAACTGCATATTTGAAGTCTAAACAAGTACATTCTCACCTAAAACTCTTAAAACTACATTCCGTGACAAAAACAGCATTATTTCTAAAATTTTAATGGATTTGGACGACTCCCAAGACTCTTAATGTAAGAAATGGTTGGAGTCCCGATATCACTAGAATATTGCACTCCTCTCAGCCAATCAGATTTAAGGACCAGAAAGAACTGCTGTATAAAATAAACTAAAATAAAATACTAAACTAAAAATAATACATAATAATAATAATAATGCAATACAAATTAATAATGCTTATTAGTTAGGGCTGTCATTAACGGTCATTTTGGTATTATCGAGTAATCAGTTGAATAATTGAGTACTAATTTGATAATTTTATATAATCATATTTTTTGAGATAATAAAAATAGATCTAAGCTAACAATAGCCTTACACACATATATAATACATATATAATAGCAATGAGACAATAGTAATTGGTTCAAATAAAGTATTGAAAGCAAGTAATCATATAGTTTTATTGAACTAAACTGTGAAAATACACAATGTATTATAAACAGTAGAGCAATGTACATTATGCATTATAAGAAATGACTGCAGAGGGCGCAAACGGCATGACGATTGTTTTTAGACATTAATGCACAATTTAATCCTTGTGTAATATTAACCAAACAACAGCAAATTCAAATGTCCATTTAATCTTTAATATTTGGCCACTTCTTTATGACAAAAATGCTACAGCCACTGTAATCTCTTGAATATGTGGACATCAATATTCAATTCAATTCTTCTTTTATTTTGAAATCGCGTTGAACAGTTAGCATATTGAGAAAGTTATTGATGTATTCTTTTGTGGCATAGGTTTATAAATGATTTACCTTAGAAATCTGATGACATGGCACATGTTTCATTCCCAGAAGAACATTATAATATGCAGAAATGGAGTTTGAAATGCTCCACATATGTAAATAAATGATAACTGTTCATGTGGAGCAGCATTTACTGTGAAAGGAGCAGCTCTGAGACGCAAGTAACCTACATGCATGTTAATAATTAAAGCACATATATTAAACCTGCATTGCACTGAATCGTAGCATTTGTGAATTCACAATAGCATTATTCCAGTATTTTCCACTTCCGGTATTTTGCCGATTACTGGACACGGGCAAATTGCAGTCGAGGATTTTTTTAAATTGCGTACTCGGATTGAATCGAGGAATTGTGACAGCCCTACTATTAATAATGCTTTGTTTAGATGCTTTTTATATATATTTTTCCTAGAAAACAAGTTAAAAGTATCAACTAAGAACATCATTTTGCAGTGCAATTTGCAGCTATTCAGACTGAGATGACATAACGTCGTAAAAGTATCCTGTAATTGGTGCAATCTTGCGTTTCCATAATAATAATAACCCTTTAAAAGTTCTCGCTCTCAGTCGACAAAATCCATTTGCAACGATCTGAATGCATGGCAAGCAAAGGTTACCCGGATCCAAAAATACTGTGTGGTTTTAGAGTGTTTCTAAATTTGATTCAGTAGTCCTCGAGCTCTCTTGTCCTGTGTGTGTGAATCTGTGTGTGTGTGTGTTGTGAGAGAGCAATTTTAGGTGTGTCTCACAGTGGAGGAAGAAGCCGTAAATGAGGTATGAAATTGGTTGGTGAGAATGTACATAAAAAAACGTCCAGCGTCTGGAGGTCAGAGGATGCTGCAGCACAGACTTGCGCTCTGCATGCACAAACATTTGCTTGGTTAAAGAAGGGATAGGAACCAAACAGAAGCTAACAGGACAAAATACCAGGAGATGTTCAGATACGCTGTAATATTTTATAGACAGGGATTCGTAGTTGCCCAAAGTCCAAAACAAAAGTGGTGCCAGTGTGAATTCAACGAAAAGGTTTCTTACATTCAAATCACACTAGAGAAATAGAGAACCATAAACCTGTTCTGGAGATCTGCAGTGAACCACTTGGGTCACAAAAACTCCATAGTCAGATAAAAAAGTGAAAGTGACAAAGGAATAAAAAGGATTTACAGTTTTTTCTTACTTTTCTTCCTCTCAGCAAGATTTCTGGATGGGTCACAGCCTGTAAAACAAATTGTGACCAAAACTACCCTGCCGGTTTTGCTCACAGTTCACAGTTTCTATCTGATAACCAGTATAATTTGATGAACTAGTGTGAGATTATGGAGCATTTGGGTTTATTTAATGTGCTAAGCGTGATTCGAAAAAAAGGCATAGAAAACGAATAATGCAGACATGGTTAGCGGGAGCCTGATACATTAAAGTCCTTAATATTCACTTACCACATGAACAGAGTAAGGAGAGATGAGTGATAAGACGATGGCAAATGATTTGCAGATCCTGAGCACCACTGAGAGTGGGGTAAGATGAGCAATTTTTTACTTATGTGGTCCTCAAAATAAAGGAAAATGAGGCAGAAGTACAATGAAAGTATCTAAAGTAATTTCAGGATGTTTCCTTTAATTTTAAATTATCTGAATGTATCTGTGACAAAAGATTCTAAAGCTATTTCTTCTTATAAAAAGTGATCCTGTGGCTCAGTTTGCCCCAGGTTAGGGATAAGTTGATCAAAGTCCATCTTGGTGAAAATGGAGTCAAAACAGTCTTTTCTTTTCTTAAAGCTAACCTAAACTAAATAAAACCAGTCAAATTAAGTTTACTTTTCAGTATTTAATTGTTTGCATTTCTGAAACAATATGTTGAACACCAAAGTTTTAACCTTCCCAAAAACAGAAAGTTTGTTGAGTAAAAGCTGAATTATGAAGGAATAACTGTCACTGAAACTAATAAACATTTTAGTCAAAAGATTCTTGGCATGATAGCTTTTCTGCAATGTCGAACAGGCCATTAGGGACTACAGGTGGAAAGATATATTTGATTATAATGTGATGAAAAGCATCTTCTGGGTCTCAGAGAAGTATTTGGTGCACTTGTACACTGTCCCTATAATAAACTATAAATAATATGTATATATGATCAACTAAACCATTTGCGTAATATCATAATAAAATACCAGTTTACATTTCAGAGATTGAACTTAACTTCAGCGCCTTATGGTGGGGTAAATTAAAGTGTTGGCTCAACTTACCCTACAGCATTTGGCTTACTTTGCTCCGTAGCTGGTTTTGAAAAAAACTAGCTAGCTTACCAATTCATGTTAATATTTAGCTAAATGATTTACATAGTTTTATAAGTTGCTAAATCACCTACATGCATTATAAATATTTTTAGACCTGGATAAATTTGCTTTGATGTAATAGCAATTGTATCTGTTATGCAAAATTTTTACTTTGACAAGCCAAAAACACTCCTCCCAGGTGTTTCTCCTTTTCACAGTCTGGCAGAAATGATCCAACATACATGGTCACATGACAGTAAAAGTGTACAGTTGCCAAGATAGAGGGGGTGGTTCAACTTACCCACTGGCTCAACTTACCCCACTCTCCCCTATCGTAAATTTAAGAAATAATTACGAACAAATGGCAAATATAACATCAAATTAAACATGATATTTCAAAGTAGAAAGACTATATGTATGTAAAACATACTTTAATAATCTTTGTTTTATTTAATTACTTTGATTTTTAACAGTTTATACTGATCACTCACAGACATATAATGTGTGAGTAATATGCTCTTTTGTGTAATGGACATCTAAAGGGACAGCAGGTTCAGTCTGGGTTATTCACAGCTCTTGGCACTGCCTGTGTTGATTGCAATTAGGAGAAGTGCCACAGTTTAGATGTAATCTCCTCTGAGGTGCGTCAGCTCGTTAGAAACTCTTTAGCTTCTACTGTTGCTGCGAGGAGAATGGGAAGCCTTTCTTTACTTCTCATTACTCATTATCTCCTTCTATTATAACACTTATTGGGAGAGAGATGAAGAGAGAGAAGCAGCGATAGAAAGAGAGATCCAAACATTTTCAGTCTGCTGTACAGAATGGGTCCCTGAGGTTCACTTATAATATTAGTAATACAATTCTGCAACAAAAACCTCATAATATGCTTTTTGTGATCATTTTATACTCCCTTTTTGACCTGAGGAATTGGGTAACACTTTACAATAAGAGACCGGTTGCATAAACTGCTTAGACTAGTCTTAAAAAGTTAGTCATCTATATATATATATATATATATATATATATATATNAACACTTTACAATAAGAGACCGGTTGCATAAACTGCTTAGACTAGTCTTAAAAAGTTAGTCATCTATATATATATATATATATATATATATATATTTTTTTTTTTTTTTTTTTTTTTTTTTTCCAAGACTGATCATAACTTTTTAAAGCCAGTTACAAAAAGGTAGACAGGTCCAATCTGAATAAAAAATAAGACCTCTTAGCTAACTGCTAATTAATCAAACTAGTCTTAACATAGTGGCCGTGTTTATGCAACGGGCCCCAGGTCCAATTAGTTAACATTAGTCAATGCTTTAAGACAACAATACACCCAAAAATGGAAATTTGCTGAAAATGTACTTACTTTCAGCCCCAGTTTATTTTTTCATCGGAACGGATTTGGAGAAATTTAGCACGTAATACATACGCATTACATCACTATCTTGGTGTTCTAAATGGGCTCTAATGGGTGCCGTCGGAATGAGAGTTCAAACAGCTGATAAAAAACATCATAATAATCCACAGGCAATGTAAATAACTGACAAGTTGTGCATTTGTAATAAACAAATCTATGATTAAAATGTGTTAACTTCAAACTGCTGCTTTAGGCTAAATATGAGTTCACTGCAGAGGATCCATTGATGAGCATGTGATGTAATGCTAAATTTCTCTAAATCTGTTCCGATTAAAAAAAACAACAGCTCATCTACATCTTGGATGGCCTGAGAGTGAGAACATTTTCAGTAACTTTTCATTTTAGGGTGAACTATTTCTTTAACTAGCATTAACTAGAAACAAGCCATTCATTTGTTACGGTATTTAGTCATCTTTGTTATTGTTAGTTAATAAAAATATAACTTCATCATTCATGTTAGGTCAGATACAGTTGAGGTCAGAAGTTTACATACACTTTGCAGAATCTGCAAAATGATAATTATTTTACCAAAATAAGAGGGATCATACAAAATGCATGTTATGTTTTATTTAGTCCTGCCCTGAAAAAGATATTTCACATAAAAGATGTTTACATATAGTCTACAAGAGAAAATAATAGTTGAATTTATAAAAATGATCCTGTTCAAAAGTTTACATACACTTGATTCTTAATACAGTGTTGTTACCTCAATGATCCACAGCTGTTTTTTTTTTTTTTTTGTTCATGATAGTTGTTCATGAGTCCCTTGTTTGTCCTGAACAGTTAAACTGCCTGCTGTTCTTCAGAAAAAAATCCTTTAGGTCCCACAAATTCTTTGGTTTTTCAGTCATTTTCAACAATGACTGCATGATTTTGAGATCCATCTTTTCACAATGAGGACAACTGAGAGACTCATATGCAACTATTAAAGAAGGTTCAAACGCTCACGTGTTCCAGAAGGAAAAAATATGCATTAAGACCCAGGGGTGTAAACTTTTGAAGAGAATAAAGATGCATACATTTTTGTCTTATATTGCCTAAATTTGCCTTTTTTTCATTTAGTATATCCTTCAGAAGCTAGAAGATACTTGCATGTTTCCCAGAATACAAAATAAGTTAAATTTAAACTGATCTTCAAATTCAAAAAGGTGCTATATAGGCGATTGTGTGTTCAAATGCATTAATCTGTTGCAAAAGTACAGAATGAGTTGTTTTTGCAGTAAGTTTAAGGAAACTTCTTTGTTTCTTTTTACTGGGGAGGAGGTTTTGACTGCTGAGAGTTACACTAATGATCTCTTTCATCCCAAAACATCTAGAAAAATTGTATTCCTCATTGTGTGACACTCATTTGATTCTGCATGGACACTTCTGAAGTCTGAAGTCTAAAACCTGTTTACTTTCAAACTTTAGCCATCAGCACGGACTGCAAAGCCACCGTCTTGTTGTTGGTTTAATAATCAGCGGCTATGACCCAGGCTTGTTTGTATAACGCAGACCATATCTCATTCCCTACTGACAGGGATGCCACATGGTAAACAAAGTCTCATTACATTTCTCCCTTGAAGGGGCACAATGGCAACAGTGAAGTTTGAATTTCAAATGTGCTTTTACAGTTAATATAGCCAGCAGTAAAGGGAAAAGAAACAATATATGCGTAAGGTAATAGGAAGAGGAGAGAAGATAACAATGTCTTGAACTAAGGTTGTGTTGGGTGTGTTTAACAGTGTTTTCCCTTTGAAGGGAATGAAGGGGGGCGAGAAAAAGGGAATTGGTCTCAGTGGCTGAAGGTTATGTTTTACACTCTAACTTGTAAAATTTTTACAGTTTTGCAAAAGTTTGTCAGAACGCTCATGCTCTCATAAAACGTAATGATCTGTAGCAATATATGCATGCTGCAGGACTGAAAATTAGAAATGTAATACATATTTCGGTAACACTTTAGAATAGGGAACACATATTTACTATTAACTAAGAGTTTTCTCTGAAAAATCTCCTAATTTGCTGCTTATTAACAGTTTGTAAGGTAGTTGTTAAGTTTAGGTATGGGGTAGGATTAAGGGATCTAAAATATAATGCAGAATTTCATTAATATGTGTTTTATAAGTACTAATAAACAGGCATTGTGCTAGTAATATGCCAGTAACTAGTAAATAGTGAGAACTGGTGCTTTAAATGATTCAATTCTTCTTCTTTTTTTTTTTTTTTTGTTCATTATCAAAATATGGTGTCAAACATTGACTTTTCAGTCATGAAATGTTAGATTTTTAAATGTACATTAAAAAACGGTAGTTAAAAACACCATGTAAAAGACAATTTTGTAACAGTAGTACCCCCTTCATAAATACTATACTATTTCTAATATATTTTGACAGAAGTCTCTTATGCTTATACAAATGGTGTATTAATTTGATCAAAAATACAGTAAAAACAGTAGTATTGTAAAATAATACTGTAAAATAATATTAAAAAATAAAACATCCAATAAAAAAATGCCAATTTGATAATGATAAATTTAAACGTCCAAAATGTTTTTTTTTTGACACTTCACGATTTTTTGAAGCAAAATTATTTGATGTTATAATTTGATTAGAGTCTGATAAGATGTTAGTATTTTGTGGTCACAGGTGATATTGTCAGTGATGTTACTGATGTTCTTAACTGTTTCATAATTTAGAAAGAAAGAAATATAGTTGGAATAAATAAAGTCCCATTACTAGTAATGTGAAGGGGGAGAAAAATCATTAAACTAAATTTAAATCAAATATGTAAGGTAGGGAGGCAGTGCCTCCTTAAAATACTGGATAAAAAAAAAAAAAAAAAGAATCATAGTACAGAAATAAAACAATGCAACTATTACAAAATATAACCTTATCAAGTGTTTAAATAGTTTTTTTTTTTAAGAAACATTGGTCATTTAGAATGAAAGGGCTAAAAGTCACATTAGAGGAGGCAATGCCATTACGATATGATTGGTTATGATTGGCTGTGATTGGCAAGTAAACAACTCTTATGCTTAGATACAACCGCTTTGTTACATCAAAATAAGACTTAAAATGGCATGAAAACATGATCTGTGGGACTTTTCAGTGAGTAAAAAGAATAGCTATATATATATATACTGAATTCCCTTTGCACACATTTATGCCACCACTTGCATACAGGCATGACTGGGCTACATGAACTGAACATATAGCATTTTCAGTAGTCTTTGCTAATTTCAGCCAGAAATCTCTAGAAAGCTTTCACTGCCAGGTGTGAGGAACTCAGTGCTATCATTGGCTCTGCATGCTGTCTCAGAGCATCGCTGCATGTAGCTATCACTTCATCTCCTCTAAGGAATTAGCCTGGCAAATACAGCCAATCATTTCCAATGCTGAACTCAGAATAGAAAAAAAGCCTGGGGCAGTATGGACAAAGTGAATCCTGAATATTACAAGGAGTATTTAAAATGTAAATTGCATAAGTTACCTAATCTCAACACAACGTTAACAACAAACAGCAATATTTTTTTAAATTTTCCATTATGCATAAAGTGTATTATCATAAAATAGTCCATTTCAATCAAGCATTGCTCCAATTCCCTTCACACACATTTATGGGTGTGTATTTGTGTGCACTTAGGCAGTGCATGTTCTGAATATGAGCAAAAAGCTCATAAAGTCTTGTTTTTATTACTCACACTATTATTACCTTCTTCTTTGGCCTGTTGTGACAGTAATGGTTGGCAGTGACTTTAAGAGTGGACCTCCATTAAAGCACAGAGCAGTGAATAAACACTACACAGAGATACGAAATGCAAAGAATGGTTATAAAAGAGACCACCATCGTTCAAACTGTCAGTCTGAATGCTGTTTTATTGGCAGCAGAAGATTTGATCAGGAGCTAGTGTAAATCTAGAAGCCACTATCAGTATAAAAAAACTTCACGACTGTGTTATTCTGAACCTGCAGAGATTATGGTTTCATGCCACCGTAATCTCTGTTCTGCTATTTTTTCAACTACCCTTTCAGACACCGTCACTGAATCTCTTTCAATCGTTCAATTTGATGGGGTTGAATGGGTAGCAAACCGTCAAACTAAAATCTGTGATGCTGGATTTGATTATGCAGGGATTTTTAAGGTGTTTTTTTTTTTAGTCCAAAGCACTACATTTGCTGTATTTTGTGCACTTACTGAAATATCTTTCAGATGTGACCTACAGATCAGAATTGTTTGACTATTTATACTATAAAAATGCTAATTTGGATCAAACACAGAACAGAATCACCATTTTGACAAATGTTTTGGTATTTCCTGTATATCCACAGTGGTTCTTATACAAAAGCACACTATGTCTCTTATAAAAATTGCAGCATATGATCATTATCTTCATAAATTCTGATTGTGTAACGTGTTTCCATCAATAACCCTTATAGCTGAACTAGTTTAGATTTGCTTTTTTCAGAAGCTCAGAGAGACTGTGTGCACAAAATTTCACAAAATGAAAAGATTCCTATTTTAAACTCTAAAACATATTGAAAGATTAAAAAAAATAATAGGCAATTTCTCACAGACCACTGTGCCTGAAAGGTTTTGTCTAATTTATATTCTACTTTTTCCTATTCTTCTATTTATCTGCTTTTCTTTTTCTAGTGGCTGATTCTGTTAGAAAGTGTTTCTGCTTGCCAGGCTTGAGGGATTTGTCAAAAGAAATGAAAAGAAAGTGAACAAGCAGGAGAGAAGATTCTCCTGTTAATAGAGTCTTCATTGCCACCTGAAATGACCCATGAAGAGAGTCTTATGTCATGTCATAAAAGGCTGTGTCATATTTCAGGCAGACAAATATTTTTCACCCTGGCCAGATATCTATCAAATTGAACACAGAGCGTGAACCACAATGTGAAGAAACGCTCTGAGATCCTGAACTACTGACCCACGTGAGGGGAATGTTTACAGGAATATTCAACACAACAACCGTGTGTAACTCAAAGCATTGTGGTACATACAGCTCTTTATCTGAATCGTTTTC
>JAHKKF010524572.1:0-17420 GCA_019740295.1 Labeo calbasu | reverse complement strand
AAAGTCACAAATATAAATAAGGAGGGCCCTATGAAATCTGTTTTATTTTTTCCTAAGTTCCATGTAAATTTTTGAATAGTTATATTAAAAAAAAATATTTATCAAAAAGCATTCAATTTCATTAATTGAAATCATAAAACTTGCAGAATTTAACAGCAATTTAAGTAAATGTTTTTAATATTAAAAACCACTGGGTGGATTTTAGTAAAAGTGAACTTTGCATCCGATGACCCCTTTAAAGTGCAGAATACCCAGTCAACATGCTGAATCCCAATTTGCACTATTCATACTATATAGCAAGTATAGTAGTTTGTGTGATTGCCTTCAAAATCATAGTGTGACAAGAATTCAAGAAATGCTTGAATGGTAAACTGTTTCTGGCAGATGTAACTATGCATCCATGCAGGCTTTTTAGGCTGCTATTACCCAAAGCCCATTACGGAAAAGGGGGGAGTTTCCGGCGATAGCAGAGCCAAAACTGCCACAACATGTGCGCAATGTTTTTGTAATTCTCCAAAGATCTTCTTCATTTCCCCTTGCTGGAGCGCTTGACTGTATTTCTCTAATAATAAAGGCCCATTACTGAGTTTTGTGCTCTAAATGGCTGCTTATGGCAATGCACTTCGTAAATGGGCGTTTACAGTGATGAATATTCATCTAGCTGCAATGGTGGGCAGCTCAGCTTTAATAGTGCATAGTCCAGACTCTGTCTATAGCAGGCAGCCAGGCAGAGAAGCTTCCAGCTGGGCTCATTTCTCCCCTTTGCACCATGCAAGAAAATCAGCCCTCAGCTGTCAGCTCTAACATAGACACAACAGCGGGGCATGAGACTTGAATATGCGTCCAAGACATTTCTTTTGTTGTCACTCTTTGAAATTCACTTGACTGAGCTCATTGGCAAGGATTATTATATCTTCTTTGCTTAATAGCTGAATGTTTATATAATGTGTTGGTTTACCAGTTCTTTTTCTGCTCACGTTTAAATATTTCCCGGTATCAGCCTCAGGCACCATTCCCATGGTCTGCTCATGGGCTGCCTGATGCATATTGCACACAAAAACGGTGGCTGACATCACTATCAGACTCTTATCAGATTGCCTGGATTTTATGCAATGTCTAATGCAGTTTTTAGGAGCCCACCAGGAAACGTTTCTGCAAATTCTGCCAAAGTGAACACTTCTGAGATTTTTTGTTTTAAATTTCCTATTTATTGATTGATTGATTGCATTTTAGTATTGCATTTCTTTTTTTTTTTTTTTTTGTACAGTCATGGCCAGAAAATCTACACCCTTGCCATTCTATCAGAAAATGCAACACTTCTCTCAGAAAATTGTTCCAATTGTTTGCACTGTAACAACACACACACAAAAAAAACAGGGAAGAAAAGTCAGACTTGATAAAATTTCACACAGAACTCAAAAATGGACTGGACAAAATTATTGGCACCTTATTGTAAGAAATAATTGCTTTTAAAGCATGTGATGCTCCTGTAATTTGTATTTAGACACACCTGTGGCAGGTAACAGGTGTGGGCAATATATTGGTCACACTTGAAACCAGTTAAAATGGAGAAAAGTTGACTCAACATTTGTGTTGTGTGTCACACTGAGCATGGAGAAAAGAAAGAAGTGTAAAGAGTTGTCTGTGGATTCGAGAGAAAAAAATGTGGAAAAGCATGGACAATCTCAAGGCTACAAGTCCATCTCCAGAGATCTTAATGTTCCTGTGTCCACTGTGCACAATATCATCAGGAGGTTTACAGCCCATGGCACTGTAGCTGACCTCTCTGGACGTGGATGGAAGAGCACAATTAATGAAAAATTACAACGAAGGATTGTTTGAATGGTGGATAAAGAACTCCAAATAACTTCCAAACAAATTCAAGCTGATCTGCAGACACAGGGTACAACAGTGTCAGCTCGCACTATCCATCGCCATCTGAATAAAAAGGGACGATATGGTAGGACACCCAGGAGGACACCACTGCTAACACAAAGGCATAAAAAAGCAAGACTGGAGTTTGCCAAAACTTATGTGACAAAACCACAATCCTTCAGGGAGAACGTACTGTGAACAGATGAGACAAAAATAGAGCTTTTTGGTAAAGGACATCATGGCACTGTTTACAGAAAAAGAAATAAGGCCTTCAAAGAAAAGAACACAGTCCCTACAGTCAAACATGGTGGAGGTTCAAAGATGTTTTGGGGTTGCTTTGTTGCTTCTGGCACTGGATGCCTTGACTGTGTGAACGGTATCATGAAATCTGATGACTACCAAAGATTTTTGGGGCACGATGTAGTGGCCAGTGTCAGAAAGCTGCGTCTCYACCAGAGGCCATGGGTCTTCCAGCAGGACAATGACCCGAAACACACTTCAAAAAGCACTCCGAAATGGTTACAAACAAAGCGCTGGAGAATTTTGAAATGGCCAGCAATGAGTCCAGATCCGAGAAGGCACCCTTCAAATCTGAATGACCTGGAACAGTTTGCAAAAGAAGAGTGGTCCAAAATTCCAGTAGAGATGTGTAAGAAATTAATTTATGGTTACAGGAAGCGAGTTCAGTTAGGGGGTGCTACCAAATATTAAGTTAAGGGTGCCAATAATTTTGTCCAGTGCATTTTTTGGGTTCTGTGTGGAATTGTATCAGATTTGACTTTTCTACTCTGTTTTTTTTTTTTGTGTTGTTCCAATGCAAACAAAAAGAAAAAAAAAAAATAAACGTGAGTACCAAAACATTTGCATCCGCAACAATTTTCTGAGAGAAGGGTCACCTTTTCTGACAGAATTGCAAGGGTGCCGATATTTTTGGCCATGGCTGTATAAGACCAGGTAGAACCAATAGGAAACTGCAGGGGAAAAGAACTGGAGCAGGACGTGACACAGGCCAGACTCAAGAGGTTTTCACTCTTTAAGAGTCAGTGACAAAGAAGATTGAACAGAATAGAACACAGAAAAGAAAAAAAAAATTGTCATGAAAAGATCAAATTACCAGATTATTTTAAGAGACTTAATAAACGGTTACACAACCATGAGTAATGCAGGGGTCCTCACTTTGGTAACATTTCACATATTAACGTTATGAATAAACTGACAATATTAATAAAGATAAAGAAAAACTAATACAATTATTTATTCAAATTCTCATATTATAGTCTTTTTTATATAGTTTTTTTTTTTTTTTAATAATTTTATTATTATTATTATTTTTCATTATGAGGTCAGTACAGATGTACCACTCTGACATTTTGCCTGTATCTTAAATAAAATAAAATAAAATAAAATGAAAGAAAGAAAAAAAAAGAAAAATCTAAAAAGTAATGTAAATAAAAAATTAAGAGGAAAAAACATGTTTATCACAGAAGAGGTATATTCTATATATTGTATATTTTAATGGATTGTTTTATATTTTTGAATAAAACCGGAATATCCAAAGTTTGCTAGATTTATGGCTTCAAATCTTGGTTGAGTCTATTAGGTTCCCATTGCCATGAAAAAATGGATTTTTTTAAATTGTGATTTAAATTGTGAATTTCTAGTAATGTTCAGCCTTACAATAATTTGGAAATAGATGATCTACAAATTGCCTTGTTTAAATGTCATCTCTATGAAATAATCTTCAGATCCTTATCTAGTATTAATTAACAATATTTTAAGAGATAGTTTATTAATAAGAATTTCAAGGGGTGCCAAAAATGGTGGCCAACATGCATTGGAGAAAAACATTTATTTCATAATGTGAGTTTCCCCCTACTTTCAATTGTTTTACTTCAATGAAAGTTTAGAATGTTGTGATTTTTTTTTTTTTTTTTTTTTTCAATAAAAGATCAAAAAGATAAATGATGCAGATTTATTTTCAGAGCCGCCTTTGCTCATATTTACCAAGGGTGCCAATATTTATGGGCGGCACTGTATTTTCATATAGAAAAATATACTGCGGTTGGTTTGGTCATTTAACATCAGTCAGACTTGGTCAGAATAAGCTGCAGAATGCAACAGAGTATATAGTCTACTATAGACAAAGTAAGACTAAATGCTTCTTAAATTTTCTCAAACAGTAGATTCTAAGGGTTTCTGATGTTTGCTGTTCTGCACTCTTCACATTTAGGATGTACAAAATTGCTCATCCTGACAGCAAAGTGAAACAAATCAGATATTGCCTTTTCTGCACTTCCAATGCATATGAAATGAGTCATATGCTAGACGAAAGCACTCTGTGATCATATCTGATGGGCAGAATTATGACTAAATAAATCAGGTTAGTGCTGGCATCAGCTGTAAATGCACAAAGCCCATTTTAATAATGAAACATTCAATTGGTCTAAAGCAGAGCCTGGAGGAACGCCTGATTGTGTTTACTTCATGTCCTACCTTCTTTTTTTTCTTTCCTCTGCGGCACTGGAGAATTGCACCCGGCCCACGCGTGAACCCGCACGCGTACACGAGTCAAAGTGACAGAGTAATATTAGTCGGAGCGAGATGAAGTGCGCTGAGTGAGTTGATAGATTCTTCCCTGCTTTCTCTGTCAAACACACTGAATACATTCTGGTGTTCATTCGCACCTTATGGGGCTGTCATTTAATGCAAAGCTCTGCTGCCGCCGCATTCCTTCTCAATGCGTGCGATTTAAAATGGCTTTCCACTACACCGAGTGTTCGGTCTCTCTAGGTATTGATGTGGCGGTAAGTTGGTGCACCCGCGCTACATGGTGAACGAAAGAGTGCTAATGTCAAACAGAGGTGGCCTGATGGAGGCGATCTTTGGGCCCTGAGCGCAGCGGTACGGCTGAGATAATGAGCCCAGGCACTGCTGGAAGCTGGAACAGTCAGAACTTTCCAGCGCAGCGTTAAGAGAGCACTGTGGTTTTCACATCAAGCCCAGGAGCTGCAGTTGCCATTACCGAGGAGACTATTGCTTCTTTTAGAGGAAAAATCACCAGGCTGCCCTCTAAGAAGGGCCTGTCAGCCAATTCAGCCCAATGCAGATACAGTTTGCCTCCCGTGAACCTGAAAAGCTGAGAGTTTTTGACATGCAATGAGGAGAGGATGGAGGCGTGAAGATTGTGAGTTGCACCAAATAAACTTGGAGGTCTTAGTGCTAAATGTAGCAATGGGAGTTTTCGAACACTTCTTTGTAAAGTTTGAAAACCTTGGCAAGTCATTTATTCTGAATCAGTGATTCAGAGAACATATGAAGCCGTAAAAGTCACATCATTTCGGTAAATGAGGGTTTATAACATCTTAGCTGTTTCAAATTTTTTTCTTATTTCAATGGTTTGCCTATAGGGGCGCTGTCTGCGAACCCATAAACAAGTGTCTATGGCTGCATACGAAATCGGATACTGTATAGTAGGTACTACATCTGGTTTAAAACTTGCTTCGCAACCGTTAAAGGGCACCTATTATGCCCCTTTTTACAAAATGTAATATTAATCTTTTGGCTCTCCTGAATGTGCCTGTGAAGTTTCAAATCCAAATACAATGCAGACTGTTTATTATTATGTATTAAAAAGTGCTGTTTCAGGAGTGTGTTCCCTTCCATGAAAATGAAAAGGGGGCAGAGCCTAGACCTCTGTGTTTTGCGTATGCCAATAAACAGTAAGGAGAAGCAACATGAGCGAGCGTGAGAGGACCGATATTTTTACTGTACTTAAATGGAACAAATACACAATTTCTTACCAAGAGTTGCTGAATAATGAATCAAAGTGTCCAATCTGTGAACTTGTGGAGTTGCTGACGATCATAAAACCATGCAGTAGCTTTCTTATCCGTGCTGTTTTACCGGTTTCACTTTCGCTTTTCACATTTAGCAAGGAAAGCCCAAAAAATGGACAGGGGGGCATGACTGGTGAGTGGCCCCCGCTTTGGTGCGACACCTGTCCTGCTTGACGTATATGCAAAGTAATCCGTTGAACGCATTTACATGGCAGAATTTTGTTCGGTTTTTCCCACCCCTCTTTTTTATTCCAATTGAGGTGTTCATATGAAGCTTTTTCATTCAGATTGGACTTTTAAACCGATTACAATGCTCCATGTAAACGCACCTAGTGAGTGCTAGTGAATAGAATGTAACTGCAGTAGCCTGTTAGATGATTTTACAAATCTTTTACCTTCACATTTTCCTAGTTAAATTCAGTAAATCTATAAATAGTCAATGAACAAGATAAACTCTGTACCTTACTGTTTTTGTTACATTCGTCAAGTAATTCATGAAAACTTGCATAATGTAATTACTTTTCTTTATTTACAGGTATAGAAAAATATCAATGAACTTTACAAAAAGATATATAAATTAACTCAAACCTAAATGTAGTTGTGCATAGACTTATAGGAAATTTAGTAAAACTACTGAAAAGCCTCAATAGACATTTACAGCAGAAACACTAACATATTTTATGATCATAAAACAGAGCAAGGGTGTTCCTGACGGACAAATCTCAAAGTCCACTCCAAAGGGAGATATTTTGTTTTTAAAAAAATCTCTTTTCAAGAACTACAACGAACAGCTCCTTTGGACTACAACGTTTGTTTTGCGGGGGGTCAGTAAAGGCCTCCTGTTGCGAATCGATGCATTTTTGTAAGAAAAATATCTATATTTAAAACGTAAGAATCACTCTAATATAGCTTGCGCTAACAGTTGTACCCGAAACTTGCTTCTTTGACAAGGGGCGTGACAGTACTGAAATACCGTCTAAGCCGTTTGCCAATCGCAACGCAGTGGGAGAGCTAACCAATCACAACACATTTTGTTTTTTGGAAGGCAGGCCTTCATTAAACCCGGAACTAACTGATCCATTTGTGCCAGGCTAGGAGAAATGTATTGTTATAATGTAAATTATGTTAAAAATAATGCGTTTTTCTAACCACCAAGCATGAAAGCATGTTCTAGTACACCCCCAAAACAAAATCAAGACTTTGTAAAAGAGCATAATATGACCCCTTTAAAATAATTTGTTACCTGGCTGCCTTTAAAATTTTAAGTTGTAGAACATTTATATGTAGAACATTTGCCATGTTGTCCTTGTAATGTGTCAGTCATGGTGCTTTATTGACATTCACAAATCTGTGGCCTCATGGGAAAGTAAAGTGTCTATTGGATGCACACTTGATAACCTTACCGGAAGGTCATCTGGGCACTTTTTGTCTGCTGTTTTATGAATGTTATGAATTTGGACATACTACTCGGCTCATAATATTACAGTACATAGTATGGAAGCAGGCATATACTGTATATGGATGCACTGTTTAGGTTTTTGTTTGTTTGTTTGTTACCTGATCTCGGATCAATTGTATACATTTGTAGTTTGTATAAATTGTATAAATTTTAATGACACATTTGTATAATAAAAAGGAAGAGTTGTTGTTAATAGTCTCTTGTTGGCCTCCATAAAACTATACAGTCCTACAGTACAAACACTTTATATTTAGTAGTAATAGGATAAACTTTCAATAAAACGTTTGCAGTTGGTTTGTTAAAGGTTTTAAATGGATGTTAAGCTAGGTTTATGTTGCTTTTAAATCATTCTCACCAGCAGACATCACAAGTGTGTGGCGTTTTGAGAGCTTTGAAACTGTGAATCATTTTGTGAAGTAGTTGGTTAAACTAGTTCAAAGTTTCAAAAGCTTTCTCCCATCACTAACTAAAAGTCTTTTCTGTTCTGTTTTTCTCCCTATAGGTGAGGACGATAGCCTGGCCTTTAAAGGGAAAGTGACAGTGGAAGAAATCTTCAAGAAAGACTTCAAAGTTCACAACCCGAACGCTAAGTGGATCAGCAGTAAGTGCTCTCATCAGCAGACATTTGATTTCCTCTAGTGCGGTTCTTCCATTATCTGCCCAGTATCCGATACGATTGCAGAGATTATCTCAGCATTGAGTCACAAATGTACTATAATTCTCATTGTGCACATAATCAATTCGGAGAGGCAGTGAAATACAGGGTTGTGCATTACTAATTTCCTCTTCAAGGTAAAACGAAAGTATTGATTCCATTTTTTATTTTTTTTCAAAGTCATGAATTTCAAACATTTGAGAATCAAAATCTTACTGAAACTCAAATGAAATACTAACAACCAAATAAAGAGGTTTCCAAGTGGTTAACCCTTTTCAAATAGAAAGACTGCAAAATGGAATTTATTTTGAGGAAAGCATAAGCACACTTTTCAAACAAAATTATAGATATAGTGTTGAAAATAAAGACAAAAAGTATTGTAAAATATTGTGGTAGCAAAATGTATGGTCTGTCCATTTGCAAGGACACCCGTTTGAACTTGAGAAATTATGCCACACATTCCCTTAACCTCTGGGTAAAAAAAGTACACTTTTGCACACTTTTAAAAAAGTGTACATATTACCAAAAAAAAAAAAAAACTTTTAAAGAATATATGCATATATAATATAACTTACACACTTAGTTGCATGTTAATTGCAACTTAATGAAATGAAATATATTATATTTTAAATTTATATTAAATGTATTTTTGACCCTTTTAAGTAGGACTTAATTGCATCTTTTTATGTCATTTCGTAATTATTGTCTTTAAATAATTATTTTCTTTGTGCTTTACGTCTTATGTTTAAAGTGTACTGCCAATTACTGACAAACATTTATAATAAACTAATATATAATTAAATGTCATTCTGTTGTAAATTATATGTAATATCTTTAAATGTATTTATAATGACACAGTTGTAATAATGTTTGTTCATTTATCAAATACTAGACTACAGTTAAATTTATAATCAAGTACTTTACATGTGCTCTGATATATTAGTCAACACATCAGATAAAGTATACATCTTTTAAAGCATGACAAAGACTATGAAATAACTAATGAATAATCATTCAGACTTATTTAAGTGGGCCTGAAGTTCCCCAAATTGTTTTAGGGGCAACTCTGCAATACTGAATTAAGTCAGGTTTAGAGTGATTAAATCTTTGTGGACACGCGTCTAGATTGTGATGTCTTTTCCTCATGCAGACGGATGACTTAATGCGAACGGAGGAAGGCGTTTATCAGCGGGTAGATTAATCAAGCAGTCTGATTTGGTTTGAGCTTCATTGAGCTGTCTCCTCTAATCAGCTGCTTTGGGCTGTGCAGATATGGAAGCTCTCTTCATGCTCTAGTCTCAGCCGCAAACCCTTCAGAGACAATCAAATGCGTACTGCTTACAAAAAATGGCCAAATGCTTACTGAAGTTGTTTATTTATTTATTTTAATTCATTCTTATTGCAGTGTTATCAATTTCAGATTTACTTACCCTTAAAGCCGGCATGAAATTAAAATTTACGTTCAGCACAAACAGACACAAATCTACCTTGTCACTCGCTCAGTATCTTGACATGGGGGTTAATGATGATACAATCATCTTCAAGCATAACATTCGCTGCAGCATGATCATGCTATGCAAGACAACCAAAACAGCAGTTATAGCTGACCTGCTAAGTCAACTAAAGCTATGTCGCTCAGTTCTGTAAATGTAGTGACGCATTTAAACCACAGTGATGATCATTTCGTTCGTTACAATTTTGTTCATGTTCCTGCTTTGCAGCTATATGGAGGCATCAGCAGACCCTCATCACTCTCACACAGGAACATTAACTCAGCGCTCACAGTCATTCATCTCATCTGGCTTTGATTCATAACATAACAAAGCGCAGTTCACCGCCTAGCAAGCGGGTGGAGTAATTTAGCTGGAAATTATGGCACAATGTCTCTGCTCTCGTATTGATTGATGCTGTGCCCATTTTTCACACCATCATTTTAGCTCGTTATCGTTCACGTCAGTACAGCAAAGGTAAACAGATCTGTCGGAAAGTAATGAACTGAAAGGTGATGAGAAACCTATGGCTCTCTGCTTCAACAATGAGTTTTACAATTTAAAATACTGTTCTTTCTTTTTTCCATGTTTGCTTTTTTTGTATTAAATGTTGCATTGTTTTTAGAATCACTGTGGGTAATGTGATACTTTTTGAGATTACACCTTTATATTTCAGTTATTTTTTACTTGTTTTATTTAACTGGTATACAAAACTGTATTTCCCCACAGTATAAAAACAGTATATGAACAACAGATCGTTTGATATGTACTGAGTATGTATTCTAAATCACATCAGCGTCCATCTATGGATGTAAGATGTACTGTAGGCTGTCAAACATACACAACTGTTAACCAATCATACCAGTGAGCGTTTACTTTTGAGTCTACAGTCCGCCATGCCTATTCAAACAGAGTGTTCAGCTGAGAGGGGTCAAAACACGATAGAAAATAGCCTATTACTCCTAAATTATGTTTTTTTAAGTAAAAATCTTGGTAACATTATAAGTGGACCTCAGAGAACAGTACAAAATAATAAAAAAGGCAGTTCATGACCCCTTTAAAGAAATCTAATATAAAGTAGGCACACAAATATAATTGAACACATCTGCCTTGCTCATGACATAGTCATGTAGATAGTGTGTAGCAGCAATGGAGTGGAAAAAAAAAAAAAAAAAAAAACTATAGTCTTCCTATTAATAAACAAAGCTGTTCACGCTGCAAACAGTGTGACATCTACACAGGGGTTTAGTCATCAAAAGCAAACCGTGTCGAGGGGACAAACACATTTCAGAATAGCACTTCAAATTTGAAAAACACCTGCGGCACCATTTTAGAAGAGAAGGAGACTCAGCCAACTAACAGAGTGAAAAAAAAAATCCTAATGTGTTCCTCCATACACCACAATGGCAAAGCAGGTTTTTAACATCTTTGCAAATTTATTACAAATAAAAAACTTAAATGATTCCTTTGCATAAGTATTCATACTGGGACAGTTGAAATTTAGCGCAGGAGCATTCATATTGCTTGTAGATATTACTGCACTTCGACTGGAGTTAACCTGTGCCAAATTCAATTGAATGGGTGTGATCTGAAAATGCACACACGTGTTAATAAAAGGTCTAACAAGTGCTGATGCATATCAGAGCAAAAACCAAGCCCTGAGATCAAGAAAAACAAAAAACAAAAAAAAACTGCCTATAGAGTTCAGAAACAGGCTTGCATCAAGGCACAGATCTGGGGAACAGTTCAGAAAAAGCTAGCCTCCTGACCAAACTAAGCAATTAATGGAGAAGGGCTTTGGTGACCAAGAACCTGATAGTCCCGCTAGATGAGCTCCATGATTATATGTGGAAATAGGAGAAACTTACAGAAGGACAAACGTCACTGCAACACTCCACCAATCGGGGCTTAATCCTGTCCTCAGTGAAGACACATGAAAACCCACTTGGAATTTGCAACAAAGCACCTAAAGGGTATTGTGAGAAACAAGATTCTCTGGTATGATGAGCCTCAATTCTAAGCATCATGTTTGAAGGAAACCAAGCACTGCTCATCACCTGCAGATTACCATCCCAAAAGAAAAAGTATGGAGGTAGCAGCCTCATGCTTTGGGGCTGTTTTTTAGCAGCAAGGACTGAAGTACTCATCAGAGTAGAAGAAAAGCTCAATGCACCAAAATATTGAGACCCAGTCCAGACCATTTAGACAGAAGGTTCACCTTCCAACCCTGTGCACCATAATCACACAGCAAGAGTGGCTTATGGACAACTCTATGAATGTCCTTGAATGGCCCAGCCACAGCCTGGGCTTGAACCCAGTCAAACTTTTCTGGAGAAACCTGAAAATGTCCATCTACCCTCATCCAATATGATAGCGCTTGAGGGGTGAAGAGGTGAGGAGAAGAATGGCAGATAAATGCCAGCTGCTGATGTGCAAAGCTTGTCACGTCATACCTAAAAAGACTTGAGGATGTAAAGGTGCTTTAACTAAGTACTGAGTTAAGGGTATGAATACTTATGCAGTGTACTGATTTCTTTTTCTTTTTTTTTTTAATAAATTCAGAAAGTTGTGACAATTCAGTTTTTGCTTTGTCATTATGGTGTATGGAGTGTAGATTGATGTGGGGTAAAAAGTAATTTAAAGCAGTTTAACATAAGGCAGCATCATATATATATATATATATATATATATATATATATGTATATGTATTTTATATAAACCTTTAAATAGGTAAATAATCCAATTTTGGTATGCTGATTATATATTTTGTGGCAATATACAAAAATATATGAGGAAATATAAGTTTCAGAAATATGTGATTGGATTAAAAATTGTATGAAGAGCAACCTGAACATTTTTCAACAGTGGGAAATGTGGAATATGACACGGTTTGTCACCATTTTAATAAAATTATGCAGCTTCCCCGTGACTCACCTGCAGTGAAATCATAAATGTATGTAAAGACTTTGGCCCTACCACAGTCAATTAGAGAAAGGAAAGAGCACTGCTCTGGGCATCATTGGCTGATTATTTGATCTTCGTTAAAGTGTCAGAATCACTTAGTTGGGTAGATCCACAGAAAACAGGGCCCATATTTCCTATCTGGAACATTAGCTATTACTTGATTTCCAAGACAGGCCAGAAATTGAATTTTTTAATATTGAGTTGGCGCAGAATATGTTTTCCCTTTTTGACTTTATTTTCCCCAAAGAACTTTCCACAACTCATCAATCAAAGTCAGAATGTCACAGCTGATGCAGCTCATACTGAATTAATCTATAAATGAATCAATGATACAGGTAATTTATTTACACAGGCAAAGCCTTTCTCTCCCTCGGGCTTCTCCGACCATCGACCACTTGCTTCCATCACAGAAATCTAGTGTTTTCAGAAGTGCTCTGGTAGTAAAACTCTGACAAAGGAAAACAAATATTACACTTTGATTTCTTTATTGCCTTCAAGGAAACATGGGCTATTATGAAGAAATAGGATCACATTCAATCCAGGAAATAAAAGCTCTTGACTTCCATCTAAAAGGGTTAGTTCACTCAAAATCGAAAATTCTGTTATCATTTACTCACCCTTATGTTGTTCCAAACCCATTCATTCATCTTCAGAATGCAAATTAAGTAAGCTTAAACATACTTGCTTGACACACGAGGACAAACCTGATTGGTTCCAGCGTGTCAAGCACATTTAAGCTTCCATTGACCATATTTGATGTGCTCTATGTATGTGCATTGTTTAGTTTATAATGTGAATAATGTGAATAAAATATGTGAATATGTAAATAAAAATCTTAATTAGACCTTATAAAGTGACCGTTTCTCTGAAGTCAATTACCTATACTTTCAATGAATGGACAAAAATGATGAGCAAATATTTAAAATATCTTCATTTGTGTCCTGAAGATGAACTGAAGTCTTATTGGTTTGGGTAAACAGAATTTTCATTTTTGTGTGAACTAACACTTTATGATCTGTCTTGAATCATCTTAGCCATCATAAATCATCTTTTGCCAAACTATCTTGCAGTAAGCGGCTGTCATTCAACGTTCCTCATCCCACTGTTCTGTCCTCTATCTCCCTTTGGCTGTAATAGACTCTCTCATTTTGATTCTGTCTGCCTGCCCCCATTATGATTGTACTAAAGCAGCTATATAATTGCATAATTAGTGGAGCCCATTGATCTGCCTCTCTAGCTAGGAGTCTAAATCAAACAGATACATCATCGACATTACTCAACACTCGCAACGAGAAATTAAACTGAGCTAATGCCTGCTGTGGCCTAAACCATCTGGTTCCATTTTAATGGCCCACCCCTGTGTCCTTAGCCTAAGCAGCCGCGCGGAGCCTGACATACTCTGAGTGTGTATACACTGAACGCAGCTAAGCAAACAAGAGTATGATTGGTGGAGTAAATGTCTTTTAACCTTGATGGGAGTCATCGACTTGCCTCGTATGATAATTTGTCGATGTTAGTAGCAAACTTAAGCAAACCAGCACCCCCCAGCGTAAAAACTCTCATTGCCGTCAGAGTTTGTTGAGCAAAAACAACCGCTCTGTGCTGAGGGATATATACAGAATTTTAACGATGCTGTAGGTTAAATCATTTGCATTACTGCTGTTTTCTAATCCCCAATTCCTAACATATTTATCAACGTGAATAAACTCACCAAAAACCTACAGAGCGAAAAGATTTATTTTATCTGGAGATAAGAAAAGCATATATAAGATGTTCCAAAACCTAGTGAGCTGCCTATTTTGAAAGCATTTTAAGGCATCATGGGCACACTACTGATGTAATTACTGGTCCAAAAGGAACATATTCTTCACATAGCAATCCCAGATTCCAATGGAATGGGTTAATTGGAAAAAAAATCAAATCCAATCATAATAATTCTGAATAGTGCTGATTATATTTAATTTAGTATTCAGTTAAAAATGGGCCAGTTTACTCAATATTTGTTTGTGCTTTGGACGTTTCATTCTTCTGAGAGCTTTATGATTCTCATTTTATTAGATGAGCATCATGCTAACATCAATGTCTGCTTGAACTGTTGGTAACACTTTAGTCTCCGGGCCAATTCTCACTATTAATTAGTTCATCTTATTAGAAAGCATGTTACTAGCATATTGGCTGTTATATTAGATGCTGGTTTGAGCTGGTTTGAGATGGTCTTTAGCTGGTCATGAGCTGGTTTAAGCTGGTCCTTAGATGGTCATGTAGTGGACCAGCACATGACCAGCTAAGGACCAGCTTAAACCAGCCAAGGACCAGCTTAAACCAGCTCATGACCAGCTAAGGACCATCTTAAACCAGTTCAAACCATCATCCATCTAACCAGCATATGCCCTATTTTCAACAAGTATATTAATGCTTTATTCTGCATGAACATATTTTAGGTCCCTTAATCCTACCCAATACCTAAACCGAACTATTAATAAGCAGCAAATTAGGAGTTTATTGAGGTAAAAGTCATGGTTAATAGTTAGTTTATAGTGAGAATTGGTCCTCAAAGTAAAGTGTGAATGAAATGTCAAGACTAAAGGCTATTTGAGTGAAGGAATCTATAGTCAATAATGTTGGTGATTGACCTGCATGAGCTGAAATCAAACAAAAATGAACACTCATAAACTGCAGCATTTTGTTAGCTGCTTCATTGACTCATTGACTTCATTGATATATTTACACAATGTAAATGTAATGTTTTGTTAGGACATTATCCGTTAATTTAACCCTAAAACATACAATACAATGCGTTTACAGTACTATGCATTCCTGTAGCCCAAACAGTGGTGCATGGCGCTAGCAACACTAAGATCATGGCTTCAGTTGCATGAACTGATCAAATGTCAGGCTTGCAATGCAAGTCACTTTGGATAAAAGCATCTGCCAAATGCACAAGTGTATATGTAATGCAAATACGTAATTCAAAATACAGGTACAGTGTTTTGCGAAAGTATTCACACCCCTTCATTTTTCTTTTTTTCACGTTTTGTTATGTTGCAGCCTTATGTTAAACTGCTTTACTTTTTTGCAAATATATTAAAAAAAAAAAAAAAAAAAAACTGAAATAAGTATATTGCATAAATATTCATACACCTAACTCAGCACTTTTACAGCCTCAAGTCTTTTTGGGTATGATGCTTTCAGGTTTCTCTAGAAATATTTGATTGTGTTCAAGCCAAGGCTCTGGCTGAGCCAATCAAGGACATTCACAGAGTTGTCTACAAGCCACTCTTGCTGTGTGCTTAGGGACATTGTCCTGTTGGAAGGTGAACCTTCTGCCCAGTCTGAGGTTCTGAATGCTCTGGACTGGGTTTTCATTAAGGTTATCTCAATATTTTGGTGCATTGAGCTTTCCTTCTATTCTGACGAGTCCCTCAGTCCCTGCCGCTAAAAAACAGCCCCACAGCATGAGACTGCTACCAGCACACTTTACTTTTGGGAAGGTACTCTGCAGGTGATGAACAATGCTTAGTTTCTTTCAAACATGATGCTTAGAATTAAAGTTCATCAGACCAGAGAATCTTCTTTCTCATTGTCTGAGGGTCTGAGGTGTTTTTTTGCAAAATCCAAGTGGATTTTCATGTGTCTTCACTGTTTTGCCACATCACCATAAAGACCGGATTGGTGAAGTATTACAGTGATGTTTGTGCTTCTATAAGTTTCTTCTATCTGCATATGTGATCATGGAGCTCAACTAAAGTGACCATCAGCTTCTTGGTTACCAGTATAACCAAGCCCCTTCTCCATCAATTGCTCAGTTTGGCCAGGAGGCCAACTCTAGGAAGAGACCTAGTTGTTCCAAGCTTCTCCCATTATGGATAATGGAGGCTACATGCTTCTGTGAATCGTCAGTGCAACAGATTTTTTTCTAAACTCTTCCCCAAATCTGTGCCTTGACACAAGCCTGTTTCTGAGCTCTACAGGCAGTTATTTTAACCTCAGGGCTTGGTTTTTTCTTTGATATGCATTTTCAGCTGTTTTTAGACCTTTTGTGAGAGGTGTGTGCCTTTCCAAATCATAGTCATTTAAATGAATTTGCCACGGTTTAACTCCATTCAAAGTGTAGTAACATCTACAAGTGATATGAATGCTCCTGAGCCAAATTTCAAGTGTCCCAGAAAAGGGTATGAATACTTATGCAATGGAATCATTTAAGTTTTTTATTTCTAATAAATTTGCAAAGTTGTTACAAACCTGTTTTGTGCTGTCATTGTGGTGTATGGAGTGTAGATTGATGTGGGGAAAAAAGGTCATTTAAAGCAGTTTAACATAAGGCTGCAACATAACAAAACGTGAAAAAAATGAAGGGTTACTTCATACTTTTGCAAGGCACTGTGAAACACCTGTGAAAAATCAAAACAGAAAATTCCTTTATGTTAACACACCACATTGAGCCCTGTTTTTACAAACATTTCTTCGAGTATAAGTAATGCGCTGTCATCAAAATGTTTGTTATGTAAATATGCACAATTTAACAATTAACAAGTAACAATTGACTAAAATACAGACACTGAATCTCTAGAGCATGAAGAATTTGCAATATTGTATTACAATAGTGTGCTCATTATAATGTTATTTCAAAACAGTTTACATGACATGTTTATGTTAAATAATAAATAAAATGTTGGGATATTTGGTTAATTTTGAATGTTCTCCTATTTTTTTTTATTTATTTATTTATTTTTTGACTAATTTTAGATATCATTTTAGTTTAAGTAAAATATAACAAATAAATATGACATGATAAAATATTGACAAAATTTGAAGACTAATGTTCTAAATAAAACAACAAAAAACTATTAAATTAAACACTACCATCATGTCAGCAGATGTGCCCCGTGTGGGCAGGGTGAAAGATAAACAGAAAAACAGACAACAAAGAGATGATGTGGTGAGATGTGGAGTTATATTCATATATAGTGCGTGATACAGCTGCCAGCATGTATTTTCATAACAAATGATCTCTTGTTCTCTTTGTGTGTTGTCTGTGGGAGGTGACCTCCACTCTCAATCAGATCTTAATTAGATTAGCTCTCACACCTTCTGTTTCACCCATATCACATGCAGTTGATGCGTGCACATCCATCAATATA
>JAHKKF010524569.1:10904-25048 GCA_019740295.1 Labeo calbasu | reverse complement strand
AATTCTGGGAATGTTTATGGTAAATTTCACTGTTCACTGTAAATTGTACAGTCTTTTACCGTAAACCATTTAACAGGTTTTTAATGTAGCATTTTTACCGTTAAATTCACGGTAATTTTTTACAGTGTAGATGCATTTTTTCGCATTTTGTTTTCATGAAATTAATACATTTGGACATTTTTTTTATTATTATTTTTGTAGTATCCATTATTGTCAAATGGTGATTCTCAATAGGTTTGCACTATACTGTAAAATCTTAATGTTTTGCTGCATTACAGTGAAAAAAAATACTGCATTACAGCATTTTTAAGACCAAAAAAAAAATTGCAAATAGTTAATACATAACATAAAGATACTAATATGATGAATAAACACTTAATACTAAATACAATTTAAATTATATATAATTTTCCACATTACAGTAATCAGAATGACTTCGGGAATTGGTTAGGAGAATTATAGGGAGAAATGTGCTTAATTTTTGTAAAAAATAATATCCCAATAATGTTGCAAAAATAATAAATATTAGTTTTAAAACATGCTTTGTTTTTCTGCATCTAAATTAAGAAATCGATTTTCTTATTTTCCTCTTTTGACATTTGATCTTGACAAATTTCATGAGATGCACATAAATACTATCCTATATCCACTTTATTTTGCAGCGCAGAAGTAAGTTATTTTTCTTTTGAATATGCGAGACTTTTTTTATTAGGTAAATAAGAAGAAAAATAACAGTAAACATTAAAACTATTTGCGCTACACACTATTTGTTTTTCTAACTATAACAATACATTAAAATAAATGTCAGTTTACAGTATCAAGCAGCATGACAAGCTGTTTTGTACAGCCCAGGTAAAAAACTCAAATGTGTACTCAACTGTGCTATGTTGGGACACCATGAATATGAACTAAAATGTGCTTTAACATGCTATCTCTGTATTAAAAAATGTATTTAGTTACCACTTGTAGTACACATGAACCCATCTTTCATACACTAGTAGGTTCAAGTGTAATGTTTGTAACTAAATACATTTTTTTAAATACAGATATAGTATGTTAAAGCACAATTTATTTCATATTTATGGTGTCCCAAAATAGCACATTTGAGTACACTTAGATGTTCTTAAGATTATCTTAAGATGTGTAAAGAATCATTTTTAGTATATTAAGTATAAAATTAGTGCGCGGAAATAGAGCACTTTTACATTATGCAAGTGCATATTTTTTTCATATTTCTTGCCACTGGAAGTGTCACACATTCAAGTTACAAATAGCTGCACCGTTCTTAAAAATAAGGTGGACAGATAGTGAAACATTGCTGTTTATGTGTAGGCATTATCAATGATCAGGATTTCATGGTTTTAGCATCAGGTTTCCTTTCTTCATTTGGTTTTAGTGTTCTTAACTTGAGCAAACAATGAAGTCTTGAAGTGTTTCTAATTGTTCTCCAGTGTTATCAACAGAAGGGTGGAGTCACCAGAGAGGAATGAAGATGGGATATAGAGGAAGATCACTCAGGTAAATACAATGCCTGACCACTCCAAAGAAAGAGGGGATTGAGAGAGAGGAGAAACGAGAATGGTGGGTCAGGCTGTAGGTATTGTACCGTGTATTTGCTCACCCAGCAGGCAGGCAGATGCACGGCTCTGTTCACTGACACCTGAGCAGTTGATTAGATGTAGCGGACAGAACTGCTGCTGAAGACAATGATGGGAGCAGAACATGTGTTGCTGGAAAAAACTCTGGCTTGTCATATCCGAGACATCGGTCATGCCATGAATTAAAAATAAAAAATAGCATGGAGATGTTTGTCCTAAAAATAATAACTGACGTTTAGTAAAGCTTTAGATAGATAGATAGATTTTGTGCTCTATTGGTTCATTAGTTTATATTAAGATATTGGTAACTTTTACAATAAGGTCCCATAAATTAAGATTAGTTAATCCATCAGCTACAATTGTGGAATACACTGGCTGCACAAGTCATTTCAACTTAAATTATATTAAACTGACTTAAAATCGAGTTGAACATTGTGTAACTTATAAAATTAAGATGTGTTAGTATGTGTATAATGTATTAGTAAATGTTAGAATTAACATTAACTGACATTATTAAATGCTTTAAGTATTTTTCATTGTTCATGTTACTAATGTAGTTGCCAATGGATTCTTATTGTAAAGTGTTACTGAGATATTTTATGCAAAGCATAGTACATTTTTACAGAAAATGTTTATGAGAAAACATGAGACTTCTCCATTTAACCTAAATGTTGTGTAAAACAACAAGTAGGATTGTGATTTTCTTTCATACAGTTGAAAACAAAAGTTTACATACACCTTGCAGAATCTGCAAAATGCCAGTTCATACAAAATGCATGTTATTTTTGTTCAGTTTGTTGTCACACTGAGGACAACTGAAGAACTCATATGCAACTATTACAGAAGGCTCAAACTCTCACTGATGCTTCAGAAGTCAACACAATGCATTAAGAGCAGGGGGTGAAAATTTTTGAACAGAATGTGTGCATTTTTATTATTTTGCCTAAATATATTTTTTTTCATTTAGTACTGCCCTTCAGAAGCTACAGAAGATACGTACATGTTTACCAGAAGACAAAGTAAGTTACATTTTCCCCAATCTTCAAATTCAAAAAGTTTTCACCCCCCTGCTCTTAATGCATGTTTTTTTCTTTCTGGAGCATCAGTGGGCATTTGAACCTTCTGTAATAGTTGCATATGAGTCCCTCAGTTGTCCTCAGTGTGAAAAGATGCATCTAAAAATCATACAGTCATTGTTGGAAAGGGTTCAAATAAAAATGCTGAAAACCCAAAGAATTTGTGGGACCTGAAGGATTTTTCTAAAGAACAGTGGGCAGTTTTACTGTTCAGGACAAACAATGAGCAACTATCACTAAACAAAAAATCACAGCTGTGGATCATTCAGGTAACAACGCAGTATTAAAAATCAAGCGTATGTAAACTTTTGAACAGGGTCATTTTTATAAATGTAACTATTATTTTTTCTTGTGGACTATATGGAAACATCTTTTATGTGAAATATCTTATTCAGGTCAGTACTAAATAAAAAATAACATGCATTTTGACTGATCCCTCTTATTTTGTTAAAATAATTAACGTTTTGTAGATTCAGCAAGGTGTTTGTAAACTTTTGACTGTATGTTCTTATAGGATTTTAATGAAAAGCCTCAACTCTTTGAAATATCTATAATGAACTAAGCATATGTAAATGCACATGTATTCATGTATCTGGCGCCTTGTGTAAAGCAAAATAACAGTATATAGTGTGTGCAGTGTGTGAGTGCTATAGAGAAGTGAAGGACCCGCACCTGGCCGGGGAGAGCAAGCGAGAGAGGAGGGCAGCTTTAAAGCTTTTACCACTGTGCAAACAGTAGGCTGATTGCTTTTAATGGGATCAACTAGAGGCCTCTGTGAGAGTCAGCCCTGCCCTGACCAACACCGGGATGTCGGGTAAGTGTAAGCTCACTTCTCATTACTGGTCTTGAAAGGGCCCGTGTAATCCAGCACACGTAAATGCAAACACACATCCACTCTCAGGAGCACAGACACCTTTGTGATGGGACAGTTGAGAGCGGAACAGCTGAAGGACACGCTGACGAAAACATATAATGCCCTTATATGGCAAAACCAACAGATTTTCTTTTTCTGATTGTTTTATGAAGGTCACATCAGGGGTTTCATAGTTTAATACCAAAAACATTTTATTAAAATAAAATAAAATGTTCATTACTTTAAATAGAAATAAACTAAAAAAAAATTATTTCTCTTATCTCATTTTAATTTATTTTACCTTAATGTGATAAAATAACTCTAATTGTAAATGTACAAAAATAATTGAAAATGCATAAATTATATATTTAAAAATACTTATGAAAATGACTAAAGCAGACCAAAAAAATACTGAAACTTTATCTAAAATTGAAAATGAAAATATACGAATAACTCTAAGTATTCAAAAGTTCAAAGTATTAATAAAAACTAGTAAACCTATGATATCCACCTTATACATCAATACCGAAGTAAGCCTGTGGGCGAGACTTCCGGTTCATTAGCCGCTATAGGGAAATAATG
Organism: Labeo calbasu; assembly: GCA_019740295.1. Lineage (NCBI taxonomy): Eukaryota > Metazoa > Chordata > Actinopteri > Cypriniformes > Cyprinidae > Labeo > Labeo calbasu. The sequence goes on along the minus strand of JAHKKF010524569.1, from coordinate 20,939 downwards.
AGAAGAATAACAACGTGTGGTAAACGGTAAAACTGTTTGCGCTACAAACCAGTGTGCTCATAATTAATATAATACATTAATAATATAGTAAGACACACCAATTTGTAATAACAAGCAGCAAAATGAGCTGTTTGGTACAGCTAAAAAGAGCTAGATGGAGTTGAGACTGGAAGCCAGACCCATAAAATCTACAAATGGCCGCACCCACTCTTACAGGAAAAAAAGGTGGACAGCTCTAGATATTATTGTTTTAGTTTTGTCTAGAAACATACCTTCAATATTAATACATGGAAATAAATACCATTATAAAAAAATAGGAATTATTTAATGTTCAAAACTATGAACATCCAAGAACAGAGTAAAATAATAAAACATTTTAATATGAATATTTTTATTGTGCATACTTTTTATTGCGACAAATTACAGTATGTAAAAAGTGTAAAAATATGACTTTTCTGTGGATTGTCTATTGTGGAAATTTAGGTTAAAAAAAATGCTAACTATGAATCAACCTTAAAGACATTTTATTCTAAAAATGTAGTTTCTAAAAGTCTAAAGACAGAACTTAAAACCAGGCTTTTTTTTTATTTGATGCACAGGATCGTTCATCACTTGCACAGAACCTGATGATACAGATGCATGATGTTATCCAGGAAGGCTTCCAGAAGTCAACGTGATCACACAAACATAGTGTAAGTGTAACGTGTTATTGTAACAATGCCAGACCCACTGAGTTCTGACATCCAGTATGCTTTATTCTTGTGAACAGACATAGGCATTTGACTCTTTCATAGCCTGTACTGTCCCAGTATTGTCCTCCACTTCTCTCAGTCCACAAATGAAGGCAATCAGCTGAAACAAGTTGTGATGTGTGACCAAATGATGAGTTTGTGTTTGATGAGAGGCAGGTTTCTGTATGGTGAAACCAAAGAGAGAAGCACTGAGCTAACATAGAGAGTTTGGTTGAGGATCAACATGCGGTTATGACTTCTGAAGATCAGAAATCCATCAAATCACTAATCACTGATCTCCTTTTTACTCATATGTGACTAAGCATATTGCATCCGGCTTTGTTAACCAGGAAAGTTTCAAATTAAACAATGGAATTTCGTAGGTCTACACTTAAAGGGATACTTCACCCAAAAATACTTGCCCTCATGTTGTTCCATTGGACTCCACTGAGTTTCATTCAGTGAAGGAATTTGAAACATCCCTCAAAATATCTTCTTTTGTATTCCCACAGAAGAAAGAAAGTCAATATTTTAATTTTTGGGTCTACTGTCTCTTTAAATTGTAGTTAATGAAGGCCAGCCTTTGAAGAGTCTTTTTCCAGAGAAAATTTCTACACAATAAAACAGGCCGTTCTTCTCTGAATGTTCTGTTTGATAATGTATTGATTGTTTGGTCCATTTAAACGTGACTCACCGCATACACCACAGGCACAGCTGGAACTAATGCAAATGACACATTTTCAAGTTATTTCTGAAGTGCAATATGCAAAGCATGCAAATAAGGGTTCGTAAACTACATTTTATTGAGCGACCCCTGGCTCGGGTAAGTGTTCTCTTGAGCATTTATTGTGAAAGTTAGAGAGGTTAAGAGGTGCTTGTGTCGTCCACTGTGGACAGATAACACTCTTTCAGTCCCCACTCACAGGCCTGGCCCAAAGCCAACTGATAACACAGTCACATACCATCTTTATTAATGATTGGTCAAGTCCCGGGCCGGAGCACGAACCCCCCGGCAGGTAAAATGAAGGATCTTTCCGTAATGACCACGTCTGAGCTCCACCCAACAAAAGCAATCCATTCCAACACTGCTATGGCAACATTCCTTCAGGAACTAAAGAAAGCAGGCAGGAAAAAAAAGGCTTTATAAGAAAGCTTACGTCACTAGACATGGCATGAAAGGCACTCTAACATCTTGATAACATTAGTTAATTAGTTAACCTGCAGCATGACAACTATAAAACACAAATTATGTTGAAAATTGGGCAATTTTTGTGGGTCTATTGGGTTTACTTATTTAGGATGACCATATCTCTTCTTTTTCCTGGGCATGTGGTCTTTTTTGGACCCTAAATGGCATCCAGCTGGGATTTCTAATTTGCCTACAATGTCTAGGATTTGGCTTTGTGTTGATAGTAACATGCTCTTTGCGTTCTATGCACACATAATTGAATTGCTTGTAGATCCCGCCTTCTTGTTTTTTTAAATGTGACATTGGACCACAAAACCAGTCTTAAGATTTTATGCCAAAAATCGTTAGGATATTAAGTAAAGATCATGTTCCATGAAGATATTTTGTAAATTTCATTCCGTAAATATATCAAGACTTAATTTTTGATTAGTAATATGCATTGCTAAGAACTTCATTGGACAACTTTAAAGGTGATTTTCTCAATATTTTGATTTATTTGCACTCTCAGATTTCAGATTTTCAAATAGTTGTATCTCGGTCAAATATTGTCCTGTCCTAACAAACCAGACATCAATGGGAAGCTTATTTATTCAGCTTTCGGGTGATGTTTAAATGTCAGTTTCAAAAAACTGACTCTTATGACTAGTTTTGTGGTCCAGGGTCACAAATAAAGACTGAAAGAGTTTGTCAAAAGCTTGATGGTGGTGATGTTGAAGTCATGTGACTGTGGTGTTTGTTTATAGCACAAGTTTAAATTTTTACTCCTGCCAATTGTAAATGGGTCATTTCACAAAATCAGTGCCTTTTGCGTCCATAAGAAATAATCAAACATAGATTTAATATAACAACAAATAAATGTGCAATTTGAAAACATAACAATATGTATGCTTTCATCGATAGTACATCAAAACAGTCAGTTGAATATTATATAGGACTTTTAATTTGCAAAATGATATAAAAATCACATTTGCATATTCTAAATATAGTCTCATTGTTAAGCAATGTTTTTTGGCATAAGTATGCATTTTTTTTCTATAAAATATAAATAATTTTATTGGTGCCCCCTGGTTTCATGTCAGCCCTGTTACCCTCATCAAAAAACCCTTGTAAAACAATGTACATTCAAGTGACATCACTGCTAGGAGGTTACATTATCTCTCAACCAAAATTCCAGCACTTTAAACATAAACATGTTTCTCTTACTCCTCTATAATGTTCTATATTTGATGAATTATGAGGCTTGATTAAGAGGGAGACCATCATGCAATGTCAATCCTGTTACCATTTTTAAAATGTAAATTTAAACAGTTATTTCAACGTTTAATATAATCAATGTCTACAAGTAAAATCCTTTCAAAGTATACAATATGTGCTTTTGTGAACTTGACTGTTAGCTATCAATTAGCAAATTTGTTTGAAGTCGTCAGACCTATTACTGTCACCCTGTTACTTTTTCGAGTAACAGGTTTTGACATGTGGGTAACAGGGATGACATTGATTAGGTTTGATCCTGTTTTTAAAGACTGTCTGTGTAAAATTCAAACATTTTAAATGTTACCCTCGGTATATTATTGAGCTAATGCCTATATCATTCGGTGGCATATGAGTTCTAATTAAACTATAGTATCTAGTAACGCTTGTGTCGATAACAGGGTTGACAAAAATACCAAAACATGAGGTAGAAAATTAGTCATAAAATAATTAATTAAATCGCCTGAGATGGTACAATTTCTTGCCATTTTAAAGTGTCTATATTTCATGGATTTTTTAAAAAAATATATTGATTAAACATTTTATTTTTCAAATTTTCCAAGTGGAAAAGAAATTCGATTTCGTGGAATGACCCACTTTTACATTCATTAACACTGTGTTCATTCGCAAAGATTTTTGTGATGAACAAAATGTGTACGAATCATTTACGTTTTGTCGCAGAGTTCATTTTCTGCAGTAATTCAACTGTCAATGGTTGTTAAAGGAACCACTGTGATGTTAAATTATGGGATAGCCTAAAAAATACGTCATCACTGCAGCACTCTGTTGATTGATTATGAACAATGCCTGCATGCTATTGGACTTTTTAATACAGCATTAGCAATATAAGCATAAGTGGTGTTTCATCCCAGAATTTGTCCCATTTAGCGTGATTAAAACTGCGTGGCTCAGCGTAAAAAGTATTGCATGGCTTCAGGTACAGTGGCAAATGACTTGTATTTACAGTGCCCAAACTAAAATGTAAATTCAGGGAAGAATGCACCAAGAACAATTACTATAAAGATAACTATATTAGCGTCCACACCAGCAGACAATATCATCTGTTTATTCTTGGTGTGTGCACTCCAAGCGCAAAGCAAATATTCTCAACACATTATCGCTCTAGATTACTTTCTTGATGTTTTTCTATCACTAGCATGAATAATTTCATTGTGTAATGCTCTCCTCCATTTTCTGATACAACCAGTGGTGTCAAACTAGACATGTCAGTATCTTCAGTGATTGGCGTGCCCTTGCAAATTTTCTGCTCGAGTTGAAATGTTTCAACTTTCATGGAAGATGCAATTAAGGTATATATTTGCAGCAATTGCGTCGCCAGATTCGTGTCATTGGATCGTCCAGCGCAAATTCTCGTCTATTCACATTTTTGCAGTGACTTTGCAAGTAAACAGACACTCAACTGTCGCTTTAAATTGACCCTTCGTAAACAGCTTGATTGACAGGTGATCTGACCAATCATAATGTCAAATCCGCCATTCTGTCTGATGAACTAATCAGACAGCAGAATAGGTTAATTTCGGTGGACTAAAACTTGAAGCATTGTGTATTGACGTCTTTCCGCGGTTGAAATAAAATATGTTCTGTTGTTCATTTATGTTTTTTGGTGCTTTAAGTAAAAAAGAAAAGACGAGAGGTTCATGCGTCGATTGATCTAATAACTGATACACTGATCTGTCATGACACATTGAAGATCCACAAAATGGTATTTATTGTTTGAATTTCTTAAAAAATGACAACATTTTAACTGTCGTGACATACCCTAACATCAAGACAGTTAGGGTATGTCAAAAAAACATGCAAAGAAGATCAAACGCCCTTTACAAAAAAGGTAAAAGAGCGATGTAGGACGATTTTGAAGTTGAAGAAGAAATGGAGACGGGAGTTTTTCGACATACCCTAACTATATTGACCCAGATTACACAGACTACACATGCGCATCGCAGAGACAAGACAAGACGAGCATTTGAGGTTAAAAAGTGTATAAATTGTCAATTTGTTTCGAAAATGACAGGTCGTTTTGCTAGATAACACCCTTCTTGCTCGGCTGGGATCATTTAGAGCTGTTTAAAGCTGGAACAACTGTTTTACGACGTGGCAATTTCAAATTCGCATGATGTTATTTTAACTAAAACGTATAGTGAAAAACAAAACAGAATAGGATTTACTTTGAGACGAATTTCCACTCAAAAATTGCTAGTAAATTTCACAAATAAGTAATTTATTTGAAGTAGAACATGTTTCTTTTAAAATATGTTCCAATAGGATTTGTATTTTTATTTACAACTTCAAAAAGTATTTTTTGCATGAAGCTCCACCCCTAAACATAACAGTCTGTGGCACACAAATTAGCCACCAATTCGCAAAAACATAATGTAGTTACGTATTGTCATGAGATTGTGTTGGTTTTGGCTGACCCCGACTCAGCAGCTGCACTCTGACCCAAAACCCGTAACCACTGTACAGCCAAAGCTCGGACCGATGGCCTGCTATGAGTCTGAGTCTTCCAAACTCAGCTGCGTCTGTTGTGCAGGAGGAAATGCTGGTTAATGAGTAGCCTGTGCTGAGTTGTGGCCCTCTGTTACAGGTGTGGGGGCCAAGGACAGCAGCTGATAAGACTAGACATGACCGGGAGAGGGGGAAGAGAGAACAACCGCAAAACAGAGGGTGGATTGGAGGAGGTGTTGCACAGATATCAATAGCCTGGCGTTACTAAGAGACCAGCCTAGATTCATCAGCATATAACGGTATCTGACCCACTCCTACATGCCTTTTACACTAAAGAGCTGTTGGATTGGAGATTGGAGAAGTATTTTAACATTGAAAAAATTATACATCACCTTTAAGCACTCAGGTAGATAAGAGGGCTAAACGGAAAAACATTAGGCCCGATGGAAAGTGGAGTGCCTGCAACCCACTGAACTACGACTATAATCATTAGCATGACTTCAAGTACCTTTTATGAAATGGTTACTGCATAACAAAAAAATGAAGAACATAAAACATAAATTAAAGGGTGTTTCTGCAACTAATGGCACTGTTGGCCCTGTTAACCTGAAAGGTAAACACACACTCATATTTGATTTTTTCAGAAACTCATAAAAAACACTTTTTCAATTATGCTTTGAAAACTTTTTGATTTTTTTTTAATAATAGCAGAAACTTGTCAAATGTGCTTAAAATAAATAAATTACTATACAAACAAACATTTTTTTTTTACCTTCTAAGATTATATAACAACAAACATGCTGAAATTCATGAAAAGTCCCACTACGTCTACCATTATGGTTTGGAAATTACATTTTGAATGTTTTTATTAGTTATATTTTTTGATAAGAGAAGAATCAGGCTTATAAATAGCTGCTCTGACATTTTGAGCGGTTTTGAAAAACAAGCTCCTTTGTCCTGCTAAGGTTAGTTTCATAGCTATCATTTAATCCTAAACACACAAAGTTGTTGCTATATCATGTGTTTAGCACAGCTGGTGCTCTTGATCAGTTTGATAATTCATGTGATGGCATCTGACCTTTGAAAAACTGACTTTAAATGTGTGTATTGTGTGCATTTAACATTGATTCCACCTTAATTTCAATTGCACTCTGCAGGTCTGCACAGCTCTGTTGCTCAATCATGGCTTATCACTCTGTGTCATGGAGTGTGAGTGGGCCACACATTGAAGATTGGATCAATAACCAGGTTTCTGACGGTCCACCTCTTCCCGCACACCGTCCTTGTTCGACCAGGCAGGGTAATGAGTTACTTTTGCCACTCTGCACCTTCAAACCCCCATTAACCAATCCACCTATACCCCATGATCCCTCCTCCACACTATGACCCACCTTGATCTTCTAGCCTTCACCCGGGTGAACAAACTGTTTAGATTCTCGTTCCCTCTCTTGCTGTCTGTCTTGCTCTCTGTTTCTTTCACCTACCCATACTGGAATCAGCAGGCCCACGCTGTGTGACCCTGCCAATATTCAGTTAGAAAATATGGTCAGTGTATACAAGACCTTCATAAGCAATTGAACTAAATTGTGAAGCGAATAGCTAATTTAGGATACGTAATTTAGGATTGTTTGTATAATACACTGAAAGAAACGATAAGGCTGTGACCTAGGCAAAAAAAAAAAAAGGCGCACTTCCATAACATTCTTAAAGCGCTCTATTTTCACACACTAATTTTGTACTTAATATACTAAAAAGTATTCTTTAGTACTTCTTAAGAAAATCTTAAAGAGGTCATCGGATGCCCATTTTCCACAAGTTGATGTGATTCTTAATGAGAAGTCTATAACATACTTTGGTTTCTCAGTGGTAGTGTAAAAAACACCCTTTTCACCTTGTCAAAATTAGCCTTTTTCAGAGCGAGCCGTTTTGTTGCATTTTCCTTTAAATGCTAATGAGCTCTGCTCGCCCCGCCCTTCTCTTCTGTGGGGTGATGAGCCGTTCTCTTTACTTTAGCCGCATTTAGCCGTGAAACTTGCTAACTAGCACATTATTAAGAAATACGATTTGCAAAGATGCATTAAAAACCCTTATACTCACTTCTGCTGTTGGTGAAGCTGGATCACGAATGATTTGCACAAACATTGACGGATTTATGTAGATCGCCGGGCGCATTTCCTACAAAAACGAAAGTAACGTTAATCCTCTGCATCTTCAGCGACTCGGGATGTCGGGAGTAAATGACGACCACTATGTTCATTATTACATCCAACAACAAAACACCTAAAACGCTCAATTGGAGACATTCTTGTCTACCCCAAAACAATGACGGTCGGACCGTTTTCAGCTCACTCAGCTCACACAGGGCGTCTCAGGTAAGACGGTCGTGTCAGTCAACTATCGTGGGTTTTTGTGACGTCACACAGACAAGATGCTGAGAATACCTTGATATTACTTATAAAGATAAAAAAAAAACGCTGGGTGGATTTTTATTATTATAGGGTGGTTGTGTACACACACTGCCAACACACATTAATGTTCAAACAACCTGAAAAAGTGAGTTTTGCGTCCGATGACCCCTCAAAGTGTACTTAAATGTGCTATTTTGAGACATGAAAATGAACTAAAATGTGCTTTTAACATACTATCTCTGTATTAAAAAGTTTATTTAGTTATTTAGTTAGTAGTACACTTAAAGTATGAATGATAGGTTCAAGTGTGCTAAGAATACTTTTTAATGTATTAAAAAGTGCCCCTATTATGGATTTTTGAAAATTACCTGTGTAACACAGCTCTAAGTGAATGAAAACATCCTGCAAAAGTGTAAATCTGAAAGTGTTCCATGTATAAAGTTATCTTTTAAATCTTTCAAAAGAGAACTGATTCCGAGTCATGTAAACAAGTTGTTTTTAAAACAAATCTTAAGCTGTTTCGGATCTAAACGGATTCCTGTGGATAGCATCATGTCAAGAGAACGCTGTGCTCTCCACTGTGAGGGTAAATCCGTTAGGGTACAGTTAGGGTATCTCGGAAAACTCCAATCTCATTTTCTCTTCAAACTTAAAAATCATCCTACATTGCTATGGAAGTACTGACCCACTGTGCAAAGAGTCAAACACCCTTAAAAAAAAGGGGTGAAAAACAGCGATGTAGGACAATTTTGAAGTTGGAGGAGAAAATGAGATGGGAGTTTTTCGACATATCCTAACCCTAAACAGAGTGCAGAGTGCGCATGCGCATCGCAGAGCTAGACAAGATGAGCATTTGTGGTTAAAAAGTCTATAAATATTCATTTTTTTAGGAAAATGGCCAGTCGTTTCGTTAGATAAGACCCTTATTCCTCTGCTGGGATCATTTAGAGCACTTTGAAGCTGCATTGAAAATGCATTTTTAACCTTCAATCCGTTGAGCACCATTGAAGTCCACTATATGGAGAAAAATCCAGAAATATATTCCTGAAAAACTCTTGGATGAGATGGGGGTGAGTAAATAATCAGTAAATATTTATTCTGAAAGTGGAGTAATGCCCTGTTGCTCTCATGTGCTCTTTTGCATGCAAAATACGTATTTAGTTGTGTGTGTTGTGGTCGCTCCATGCAGCTTATAGGTCTCTGGTTAACCGGCTAACAGCAATATGTGTTCGCTCACAATTGTCTAGAAATGTGTTGATGAATAGTGAATGTTTGTCATTGTTATTACTTGGAGTTATGATAAAGAATAGAGCAATGCGTTGGTGTACAAACTACAGTGCTTTATCAGCATGTTTCTGCATTGGGCTAATGCATATACCATGGCTGTTTGGGTGTTTAATGTAATGGTGATGGGCGTTCCGTTTCCGACATGCGCTGCATGCAGTAGACCAATCACAACAGACTGGGTCATCATAACAATCACCGCAGATTAGCTTCACGCAAAGAAGGAAATGAATCGTTGAGCGAAGCATTTGGGAGTTGTTGAGCAAATAAGGTCAAAATAAATGCATATTATAAGAAAATGAAAGTGCTTTTTGACCTTGCATGCATGTTAACCTGTTGTTGGGGACTCCCAAATCCAAACTATGAACCTTTCATAATCCATAATAGGGGCACTTTAAGTTAATTAGTTAATTAGTGTGTAAAATAGAGCACTTTAAATACATCATGGAAGTACACTTGTTTTTCACCAACACTCTTAAAAATAAAGGTTTCAAAAGGGTGTGATGCCATAGAAGAACCATTTTTGGTTTCCCAAAGAACCTTTCAGTGAACGGTTCTAGTTAAGAGAAACAAAATGGTAAATAATTATCATAGTTCATTTGACATTTTAAAGTTGTAAACCCAAGTTCAGTTCTATTCAAGTTATATATGTATATATATATATATATATATATATATATATATATATATATATATATATATATAT
>JAHKKF010524569.1:0-10887 GCA_019740295.1 Labeo calbasu | reverse complement strand
TATATATATATATATATATATATATATATATATATATATATATATATATATATATATGAAGAGTTCAGATGCAAAACCAGCTAAAAGCCTTATTGGTCAAAAATGAGATGATAATACTGAGTGAATGCTCCTGACACATATTATACGTCCATCAAATACTTTTACTTCAAACTCGCTAAATTCCAGCCTCAACCCAATCAGAAGTACCAGTACTTACATAGAAACCTACGCAAAGTAGTCAGAAAGAAATGCTCATTTTAAAGAAAAACGTCAGGATTTAGAGGCTTTTGCATCTGAACTCTTCATATATATATATATATATATATATATATACTTGAAATAGGTTGTCTATATTACTTTACAAAAAGGTTTCATTTGTTGACATTAGTTAGTTAACTAATCTTAAAGTTAATTTCAACATTTGCATTTTAAAATCAAAATTTTTATCTGTTGATATTATTTATTTGGACCTGAGTTAACAGGAACTAACAATGAACAGTTGTATTTTTAGTAACTAATGTTAACAGAGATTAAAAAATCCTGTAACATATTAATTGCTCATTGTTAGTAAATGCATTAACTAATGTTTACTAATGGGACCTTATTGAAAAGTTTTACTAGGTTATCAGCTGATTTTAGTCTTAATTTAATTTAGCTTAAAGTCATTAATGACGTTTCATGTTTGTCTGCAAAAGTTATTAATTGAATTAAGGTTTTAAAGCTGTGAGCCTTAACTTTAAATTCATGTCAGTGAATTCAATTAAAAATTCATTTGTGAGTAGATCAGGTATGATTAATTAAATCATAAAAATGTAACATTTAATTTTAATGAATAAAATAAGAACAATGAAATATTTTGTTTACCTGCAAGTCATGTGACCTTTAATCAAGATCAGAGAACCATGAATATGTCAATGTGTTGTTGTCTTATTATATTAAGTTACATACATTGAAATATTAACTTCATATCTCAGAAAATATTTTAGGTCAAAGGGGTTTGGCTGACAAAAAACAAAAAGTTTAAGAGAAGCATAAGAAGGTCATCACAGCTGTCATTTCATCACAATTCAAATTAGTATACTAATCACTAAGAGAAACTTCAAGAGGTAATACTTTATTAAAGACTAAAAAAAGACTGTTGTAATTCCCTTTAAGCATCAGATCATTCAAGATCAGATCTCTTTCAAGCAATGCCGACATTTCACCCGTGAGAACCGGACTGTAAAGATAAGCCGGGATGAATCTGTATTGGAAAGGGCGAGGTCTACCAGAGGCGGGTGTGTACAGGTTGTGTCTGGAGCCTTTCCATGCTATGTGACTTTGACAATGGCCAGCTCCGAGCCTCAGGATTACAAACCGCATCCTGGTCAGAAATGATGCAGGTGGCCAATGCAACAACCTGACATGCAGGTTATTTCACAGCCACATTTATAGCAGCGGGAGTATTGCAGAACAAACGTGGGCTGGTTACTTTCACCACACGTATCAAAAGAGTGTGATCCAATGCTGAATCATAAAAAGGAATAGTTTAGAAAATAACAAAGTATATTGCATTAATATAAAAAAATATTAATAATGATTATTATATATTATAATCTATTATTATGAGAAGGCTATTAAGCAGTATTTAGGTCACATAAAAGTCTTGATTGCCGTCTAAACGGTTTGTTACACTATAGTAAACCATGTCAGATAGAGGATTCTTTCTTCCACTTTTGTGTTTATCACTCCTTCTTTTTATACTGTTGTTCATTTACCAGGAATTGTGCTATCATTTATCTGCATACGATCCAAAGGTTTGGCCCTTTGCCACGGTTTATGAGTCTGGGTGTGTCCTGGTTACTTCCGTGTTTGGGTGGTCATAGATGTAGGTTTCTCTCTTTTCCTCGATCCTGGCAGAAAAAAATGACCAAAGACAAACAGGCAAAGGTGAAGAGTTTCTCAAAGCCCACACGTACGACAATAGATGCCTACAATCACTCTCAGTCAACATTTACACCAGCCTGCGTGCGTGTGCGCCTGCTTTTCACGTTCGTTTCATCCAACCACACACAATGAGAACTTACAGGTGACATTTATCAGAGATGCAGCGCCAGAGAGCAAATACTGGCCTGTTTTTATTCTCTCTCCGCACGGGTTGTTTGAAGGAGACTTCCAATGGCAGGGTGGAGGGGGACTTATTTTCCAATAAAGTGTTTTTAAAGTCTCCTTTCATCTGGCAGGAAATTGCATAAGTTTTTGTGGGATTATAAGAGGCGAGTTTACGACGGAGGTTTCATTTTAGAACAGGTAAAAGCAAATGGGCAGGTGGGAAATGACTAACCTGGGTTTATGATGTGTATAGGTGAGTGAAACATGAGAATAGAGGAGAACACAGGCATTATGACGTGTACTGTATTATAAACAGTCATGACATGGTCAAAGGGAATATAAATATCTCTTACAACTGCGTTTTCATAAAAACAATCAATAAAATGTTTATTTTTGTGATCAAAATGCAGATAACCAAACAGAGCTTTTGTGACTACGTTCTTAATCTTCAGTTGTTGTAAATTCACCTCTGTGAAGTGTCTAGTTGCATACTAATGAAGTAACCTGTTATAATGTACACACACCATTCGCTCCATCTGATACAAATAGACATGACATTGATGGTTAACACTAAGTATTTTTAATATTAATAATATTATATTAGCCCTGCAATAACTAACAATGTCAATGAAAAAATATGATCTTGTTATTTTCAGTTCCTGGAAAAAAAAAATGCACTGGAATATATGAGCTGTACATGACAGTATTCAATTAAAGGAGGATGTGGGGGTCATAAAAATTTAGCAATATGCGCATGTTGTTGATGGTTGGTCATTATTATGATCCACTTAGAAAAAAGAAAAGAATTTAGACTTTATATTAAACTGAATACATTATCTTTTGTTAAACAAATAGATATGATAATCCTCTTTCAAGGAGCTGTAATAAGGGTAGAAAGCTGACAATTATTATTACAATAGAAAAGCTAACAGAAAATAAATAAAAATAACAAATATTTTTAAGAACGTTTTGCCCGTTAATTTATGAGAATATTAGACTATTTTTGAATGTTCTCTGGTTTTTAAGCGTTTAAAATCGTTTAAAAAAATTCTTGGTTGTGCGAACGTTCCATTTTGACGTTTTGCAAACATTAAAAAAAAACATTAGACGAATTCCAAACTAAACGTTTCAGAGAAAAAAAAAATAATGAACGATGTTAAAATACCAGTTTTGAGCTAAAATTCTGCAAACCCGATAATCTTGAAAGAGCGTTCTATAAATGTAGCTGGAAGAACGTTTGTTCATAACGTTCCCTGTTAGCTGGAGGCCTTAGACTCATCCGTTAATATCAGTGCAGTAACGTGAAGGCTTTTTTTTTTTTTAAGGATAGACACCTGACTGCATCCTGGACAGGCGGCAGGTTCCTGACTCTCCCATAACTGCCGTACAGCCCGAAGGCAGATATACCGGTCTGAGTTAACTCTAAAACAACGACAGACAAGGAAACGTTTCACTTACGCATGTTTGTTCAATTTATGAATTATGTTAATTTTGTGCAGCCTATAATTTGACTTCCTCCAAGAATATACAATTCAAAAAATGTGATTTAAAATATAGAAAAATATAAATTTACCAAGATAGTCTTGACTGACAATTAATTCAGTCTTAAATCTTACAAATTGAGCATTACCAAAGATTATATCTTTTAATGTACCTCTCTAAATGAGGTTTCTGGAATGCCATTTTATAAACACAACCTTAATGTGGAATGGTGGATACTTCGTCTGCAACCTTTATGGTGAACTTTTATTTAAAGGAGCTGCCTCTAGAGATTAGCATGAATAAATAATTGAACACTCTCTGGCACCTCACCGCATTATTTTGCCATCGTAAACTAAATTCACAGTTACCGGCCTCACACTGTGTGTGCTGTTAGTCTTCAAATTAAATGTTGTCCCACATCGCCCTCTGCTGGAGGAAAAACATACATAACTCATAAATAGACATTCACCTATTCTACAAGTAGCGCGTTACGACTGGTTGTTGCGTTACTTTACCGCTTTAAACATTTAGCAGAGCAGATGTTTGTTTTCCATGGTCCAGAAGTCAAAAGTGTTTCTTTAAACATAAATGCATATGATTAATTCATCTAAAACATTAAGAATTTTAAATACAATATAGTATTTTTCATTATTTGGCATACATTTATTATATGTCCCTTTTTTTAGCATTTTGCATCTAAGGTGGGCAGTTCGCCAGTATAAAAAATTACCGTGTACAAACACTGTAGAACTGCAGGTAATCTTATTTATTTATTTTTTGGAAACATACGAACCAAAGATATTAATCTTAACTGACAAAATGTGTGGGAAATATAGTAGTAATTTATAATAAATGATAATACAATTATACATTTATTTATAATGTATATATAATATTAGTTAATATATTTTATATTTTATATATTAGTTAAAACGTAAATACAGTAACATTAGTCGGTGTTGCTTTTAAGTTGGTCTTTTAAGTTGGCCATCAAGTACTAAATAAAATAATGTGGCCCAAAAAAACACAACTAAGCATGACTTGAGGGAAATCGAAAATAATCTGATAACAACGATTTAAATAGCAAATTAACCGATGTCCTATTGCTTCTGGTTCCTCAAAAAAATCCCTTTTATCAACATAATCCTTTATAAAACTGAAGTGAATTTTAACCGCCTACGTCACTCTCATGGCTTTCCCCCATAGGTTACTTAAAATGCGATCACGTGATTTACAAGCCCGATACAGTGTACTCGCTAGGAGCTCAAGAACAACAACAGTGTGTACTGCAAACAGTAAACTGCAGTCATTGTTTACACCGATTTCACCTCGTTATTTTTTAACAAAGAGCGCTTGTTTTCGTCTGTAAATAGAGCTCATTGATAGCTGATTTACCGCTGTGTCTCAGACGGGATGGTTTACTTTGTGAGCTGTTAGATCACAGGTATGTCTTTTATTTCCTATACCTTTTCTTAACATTTCCTTGAAGTTGCGTGTTGATAAAGGTTATGTGTGTGCATTCAGTATACAGCAACTACAGATGTGTTCTTTGCTGTATGTACATTACACTTACGGAAGCAAAAATAGACCATGGCTGTGTGTCAAACACTAGTGAGCTGCCTATCTAGACGGCATTTTTGGGCTACAAAGACGCTATCTTGGTAACCAGCTCACAGAGTTAGAGATACGGTTTATTAGGCAGGTTATATATGCCAGAAGTACAGTGTTACAGTGCATTTGCAATTTTTTAGATGGCATTCACAAATCTTAGTTAGAAGGATATTCCACCCCGTAAAGTTTTGTCATCAGTTACGCTGGTCTTGACCTCGTTTGTAGGTTGAATCATTCTTTTAAGTTTGCATAGTGTGTTTTTTTTTATAGAAGTATCTTCAGGACTTCTTAGTGCACATGATTGGACTCATGTGAGGACTTATTTTGCTCAAGAGACCATGTTCTTGTTTACTCACTTTTACAGTAAAAAAGTGTCGGAAAGAGTGAAATATATTGAAAATATGAAATATATTAAAGTTTCAAACGTTTGTTCTTCCTTATTAACCCTCTAAAGCCTGACATGTGAAATAATAATGTAAACAATAATGATGTAGTTTATTATTTCAGTGAAATCTTTGTAACAGTATATCAGACTACTTACATAATATCCATGTAATTATCAGTAGTCGCTCTTTATTTTCCCATAATATGTCTCATTTAGATGATATTTAAAGGGTTAGTTTACCCAAAAATGAAAATTCTGTCATTAATTACTAACTTTCATGTTGTTCCAAACTAGAGCTGCACAATTAGTCGAATTTCTAATTGTTAGTACAATTACAGATGCCACAATTATGTATTATGTATAAGGCACAATTACGAAAAAAAAAAAAAAAAACTTTATTCAACAATTTCTTTTGTGTGTTCACAAGAGTATCACAACGCATACATGTGGTGCTGCTGACGCAGGACTGTTTTAATGATGTCCTTGCTACTTTTCTGGGCCTTAAACGTGTCAGTTGCGTTGCTGTCTGTGCAGGGTCAGAAAGCTCTCAGATTTCATCAAAAAGGTCTTACAGGTTTGGAACGACTTGGTGGTAAGTAGTCAGTGACAGAAGTCATTTTTGGGTGAGCCCTTTAAAGGCTAAGTTTTATGATCAAAGATTGCGTGCAACAGGTTTTTTCAGCACATCACAGACTATTACAGAAAATGCATAACTAGGTCACGTTACTATCAGGAAGCTCAGTCACGTGACCCCTGTGCTCATGACTCTCGTAACTCTGCACAGCATCTACATTTCTTCATTTTCTCTGCGTCTTCAGAAACACTTCCACTTTTAAGTCAGATGATATCCCATAGCGCTCACTGCGTGTGAAAGATTTGCCAAGCTCATCAAGACTCATGTGTCAGTCACCTGGCTGTTCAGTCTGTAATCACTAATGCTGACGTCTGGCTTTTTCGGTATAATGAGCTGGCAAAAAGCCTGTGTCTATAGAACACAGGAGACAGAACAATGAATGGCACAAACACAAATGTCCAGTTTACGTGCTTACATGAACACAGATTCCCTACAGCAAGACTAACTCATCTTTCATTTTATAGAATTTGTATTTTCTCATAAGACGCTGGTGAACCTCAACACAATGAAGTCAGATATACCATATGAAAAGGTATGTTATACATTCCATGATTAGAATTGATTGTGATTCTTCAGTGCACCTTAAATTTGCTTTATCTAGTGGTTATAATTAAAAAATGTATGTGCAATCTTAAGACACTATGTTTAAGTAATTACAATTTTTTTTGTTTTCATGTTTTGATCAAGATGGTCGACGTGGAGCTAAGCAGAGGAGAAACACATCTTGGCTCACAAAAGGTATTAAATCAGTCTATCATGATCATGGCATTCCAAAAATAATTATTTGTGACCCTGGACCACAAAAGCAGTCGTAAGGGTCCATTTTTTTAAATGGAGGTTTATACAATGTATCTGAAAGCTGAATAAATAGGCTTTCCATTGATGTATGGTTGGTTAGAATAGGACCATATTTGGCAGAGATAAAACTGTGTAAAAAAAAATCTAATCTAAATATTGAGAAAATTGCCTTTAAAGTTGTCCAAATTAAGATCTTAGCAATGCATATTATGAATCAAAAATTAAGTTTTTATATATTTATGGTAGGAAATTTACAAAATAGTTTCATGGAACATGATCTTTACTTAATGTCCTAATGATTTTTGGCATAAAAGAAAAATTGATAATTTTGACACATACAGTGTATTTTTGGCTGTTGCTACAAATATACCCAATCTACTTAAAACTGGTTTTGTGGTCCACACATTTGTTTTTGCACTTAAACTGGTAGTAAAATGCTTAAAAAAAAAACTAAAGCAATTTGTTTTAAATGCCAGTAGAGATAAAATTTAGCCCTTACAACACAGTGTACAGTGTGGAAATAAATTTTATGAAATAAAATTTTAAATTAAAGTTATAAATATGTATAAATTAAAATGATTGTGTTATTATTTTATTAGCGTTTTTAAGTATCAACTTCAAGTAAGCATTAGATGACAGCAAATGTTATCTGCATGTACAAATAAGAAATAAGGATGCATAATTAAGTATTTTTCAGGGTTCCCACGGGTTCTTGAAATCCTTGAAAGTTTGTGAATATGAAAAAACAATTTCAAGGCTCTGAAAAGTTTTTGAAAATAAACATACATAGATACAGGTTCATGCAAAATGTAATATCAGGTCATTTTAGGATACAGTATAGGATGTACCAAATATTGTTCAGATTTATGCAAAACAGAAATATGACAAATTGAGTATCAGATCTCTGTCATGTGACCCAGGATCACAAAACCAGTCATAAGGGTCCATTTTTAATTTTTTATTTAAAGTTTTGCACCTGAAAAGTGAATAAATAAGCTTTCCATTGATGCATAGTTTGTTAGGATAGGACAATATTTGACTGAGGTAATCTGAGGGTGCAAATATATTGAGAAATACTGATAAAATCACCTTTAAAGTTGTCCAAATAAAGTTCTTAGCAATACACATTACTAATTAAAAATTTAGTTTTGATATATTTACGGTAGGAAATTTACAAAATATCTTCATGGAACATGATTTTTACTTAAAATCCTGATTTTTGGCATGAAAGAAAAATTGATCATTTTGACACATACAATGTATTTTTGGCTATTGCTACAAATATACCTGTGCTACCTGAGAGTGGTTTTGTAGTCCAGAGTCACATGCCCAAAAATAAATGCAAAAGATGCTGTTTTGCATAGTTGTGTTTGACACATGAAAACTGTATCTTACAAGGTAACACAATGTAACCCTGCTCTCACTTGAAATGTGTCCCCACATTAAGTCCTTAAATTTGAGGGTATTGGACCTGGAAAGTCCTTGAAAGGTCCTTGAATTTGAAACTAACCAAGGTGTGGGAACCCTGATTTTTTTTTTTTCTGTAACAAAAATGGTTTCTTCAAAGTGGTCATGGCATTATAACATGATTTTGACCTGATATGAAGTCACATTGTTTAGATTTTTTTCACCAGATGGCCATCAAATTCATGATACATTCTCATATTTTCTTTGTTTGAATTAATAGAAATTATAGAAATAAACTTTTTAATAGACTTTTTAAATAGAAATAAGGATTCTTACTGCAGTGTAGTTCCAAAGGTTTGTGTATTTGCTTATTAAATGGTAGTGAAATAGAGAAATTAACACAGAAAAGATCAAAACAAGATCTAAATGAACTTAAAATCCCAAAAATGTGCATAATTAAGAAAGAAATTAGTTTTAAATGCTTTCATATAAAAAAGATACAGAAATGATCACAAACAGCCAATGCATAATTCATTTTGAAAATCTTCAGACAGTTAAATATACAGTATGAGCTGATATTTGTCCAATATCAATGCTGTTAAATAAAAAAAAAATCCCTAATATCAGCCAGTACCAGATTTTGTACCAATACATTTTGTATAATTACTCTTAGTTACGTTATACCTCATGTTTCACTACATGCTCTGTTTCTTCCTACTTAATAAAATAATTCATATTACATGTCCAGTTTATTTTATAAGAATCTGTGTAATCAGCTGGATAATTGAATTGTTGATTGGGATTGTTAGTATTTGAAGAGTTTATCTGCAAAAACAAACTCCGTATTTTTTTAATTTTCAAAAATCATGTTTTTTATTATGTTATCATGTTTTTATTGTGTTAGTTAGCTGTATTCTTTAGTTATATTTTACCTAATCACCAAATTTTTTTTCTGTTTTTGAACAACATGTTTTGCAAATGAACTCTTAATTTGTTTTGGTAATAATGAGCACTCTACCTCTTATATCTCTGTTGTTGATCAAGGTTTTTGAATGTGTCCATCTCTGTGGTTAGTATTACAGGTGTCTGATCATCCTCACCAGTGTAACCACAGTATTGTTGATACTCCTGTCACTCCAAAGCCTGCTTGTTCCCACGGCAACATCCTCCTCCTCCAAATCATCTGGACATCAGGAGCATCTTCTAATAAGAGAAACCTGTACTGATCCCTGCAGGTAGATGCCCACTTCAGGAACTTTATTTGAGTCACTAATAATTCTGTCACATGTCACTATGTTTTTGAGTGTTTTAGTGGTCGACTGGTAAATGAGGTCAACCACAGTTTCACATCTGCATTTTCAATGAAGTCTGCATTTGTAGCTTTGTTGACCTCTATTGCTTATGTATGTGTCATTTACAGGATTGTTTTAGTGGAGAGTATTCCAGAGGGACTGGTGTTTAACTCCTCAACCACTCACCAGTCCATATATGAAGCCTGGCTCAACCTTATATCTGGTGCTCAAAGCAGTCTGGACATCGCCTCTTTTTACTGGACTCTGACCAATGATGACACGCGCACACACGAGGCCACGGCTAATCAGGTTTGGATGTGAAGTTCGCTGAAATCTCACTGAAAAATAGGCTGTGTTAGTGACGTCTTACCCAAGTGATCTGTTCATTCTAGGGTGAGCAGATTCTGCAGGAATTAGGGCAGCTCTCGGGGAAAGTGTCTGTCCGCATTGCAGTCGATAAACCATCGGAAAAAAAACCCATGGATGACATTAGGTTCCTGACTGATTCCGGTGGGTCAACTTGATGTTGATTTATTTAACAGCCACGCAAAAATAACAAAGTATATCAGCACATATTAAGTAATGCCTCACTTTCTGCAGGAGCTGATGTGCGGATGGTGAATATGCGAGAGCTGACGTCAGGTGTGCTGCATACTAAATTCTGGATCGTGGATAAGAAGCACATTTACATAGGAAGTGCCAATATGGACTGGAGGTCACTAACGCAGGTCAGTCATATTTCGTGTCATTTTTTCCTTAGCTAAATAGTAGAAATACACTAACAATCAAAAGTTAGTAAGATTTTTAATGTTTTTAAAGAAGTCTTTTCTGCTCACCAAGCCTGAATATTACTGCCCAAAGGCAGTAATATTGTGAAATATATTTACTAATTAAAATAACTACTTTCTATTTGAATATATATTAAAATGTATTTATTCCTGTGATCAAAGCTAAATTTTTAACATCTTTACTTCAGTCTTCAGTGTTCAGTTTTTATTATTATTATCAATATTTAAAACCGTTGAGTACATTTTTCTTCAGGGTTCTTTGATGAATAGAAAGATTCAAAGATCAGCATTTATCTGAAATAAATGCTTTTGTAACATTATACACTATACCATTCAAAAGCTTTTTCTTTTTTTGGGAAAGAATTATAGAAATTAATACTTTTATTTAGCAAGGATGCT
>JAHKKF010524567.1:0-12923 GCA_019740295.1 Labeo calbasu | reverse complement strand
ATCAAAATTGTGTATTTCAATATGAACTCATTATATTTCACATAAAATTCTTCCAAAGCCAAATGATCTGATCTATTTTAATTGTTTGTTTGTTTAAATTATATTAAAATTAAACAAAACCCAAAGTTGTTTTTTTTTTTTTTTTTACAGTATTTACTTTTGGAAACCATTGCATTAATCCATTTGAGAGCGTAAAAAGGCATATAAGAAAAAAAGCAAATAAGAAAATGCAAACAAACAGATGAAAACGTTCTGAACAGTAGTTAATTATATGCATTTTTGACACTGTAGGCCACAGTGGGTTTGATTCGTAACTTGGCGCTGTGTCCGGCCAATCAGGCGCCTCTGAGAGAATCTGGGACAATCCCTCGACTGGTCAACCTGCTGCTGAAAGCTCATCAGGAAACTCAGAGACACGGCTCAGGGGCCCAACAGACCTATCAGGTGCGTTTGGAGCTTTTTATACCTATGCATGGATTTTTCATATATCCTTTTTTTTCACCCTCGCATATAGGCTGAAGCTCTCAAAGGGAGGTCAAAATACAATCCAATTAGCATCAAGGTTCCAGCATTTGGCATAGACCAGGTCCCTTTAGCATTAGAGTTAATGTTTTCTTGTCACTTTCACACTTTTTTGTTCACAGGATGGCGTGCGAATGGAGGAGATCGTGGAAGGCTGTACGGGCGCCTTGCATATACTGGCCAGAGATCCCATCAACCGAGGGGAGATCGCCAGCATGCAGACCATTCCTCTGTTTGTGCAAGTACTGAACCAACTTATGGCAGTCCTGGCAGTGAAAGTGGTTCATCTGTGTGTGTTGTGATGTGTGGGTGTTGCGGGCAATGACTGCAGGGCGTCTGGCTGCTGTTTGTATGTGTGTGCTTGACTGTGTTTACATATTGTGCTACCAGCATCAGCGAAGCTACATTTAAAGCTTTCTGTTAAAGCACAGTCAAGATACTCTTTTGAAAAAGTAATTAGCTATGCTACTTGGAAAAATAAGAGATAAAATTAAATTCCTAAGAGGCTTTTTTAAAAGCATAACTATGAGATGATATCATTTATATTTAGAGCCACATTTTGATTAAAAAAAGAAACTGTTAGTATTGTCACTAATTACATAAAAAGTGCAAGATTGTTTAGAAAAGTACAACCTTGTAATGAAGGTGTTGATAAAGGAGTAGTGAAACAACAGAGATGAGTTTTTTTGTGTGTATGTGTATAACCCCTTTCATTCTTTGACTTCCTCTTTCCTGTTAGCTTCTGTACTCATACGTGGAGAACATAAAGCGTGTGTCCGCCGGTGTTTTGTGTGAACTGGCTCTGGATAAACAGTCTGCTGAGATGATCGACGCAGAAGGAGCATCTGCACCTCTAATGGAGCTCCTGCACTCTCCCAACGAGGGGATTGGTGAGAAAAAGTCTAATACCACACCTCATTATGGCAAGCTATTTTAACATTTAATATTTTCATGTTAGTAGTGCTTTTTTTGCTACTAGTATATTTTCCATTACTTACTAGTACTAATTTGTTAGCTAGTGCTTATTCTATTAAATAGGTACTAGTAGTTATTATTAGATACTAGTACTTATTCATTAGATACTAGCAGTTATTATTAGATACTAAAATTATTTTTTTAGATACAGTAGTTATTATTAAATCCTAGAACTTATTTATTAAATAGTACCTATTAGATAGATACTAGTAATTATGCTAGTACTTATGCATTAAATAGTAATGCCTATTAAATAGATATTAGTACTTATTATTAGATACTAGTAGTTCTTATTAGATTACTGTAATTATAAATAAATAGTGGTAGTTAGTATTGGATACTAGTAATTATTCATAGATACTAGTACCTAGTCATTAGGTACCTGTAGTTATTATTAGATACTAGTACTTATGCTAGATACTAGCACTTCATCATTATATACTAATACCTATTAAATAGATACTAGTACTTATTAAGTAGTTATTATTGGATACTAGTACTTATTCATAGATATATTATTATCATAGCTATTATTAGATACTAGTACCTAGTCATTAGATACCAGTAGTTCTTATTAGTTACTAATATTCATACTAGATACTAGTACTTATTAATTAAATACTAAAACCTATTAAACAGATACTAGTACTTATTAGATAATAGTTCTTATACTAGATACTTGCACTTATTCATTAAATACTAATAGCTAATACTTTTAGTTATTATTAGATGTAATTATTATTAGATGCTACTACTTATACTATTAAATTATACTAATAGTTATCATTGGATACTAGTACTTATTTATAGATTCTATTAGCTATTATTAGATACTAGTACCTAGTCATTAGGTACCCATAGTTATTATTAGATACTAGTACTTATACTAGATACTAGTACTTAATCATTAAATACTAATACCCATTAAATAGATACTAGTACTTATTAAAAGATACTAGTAGTTATTATTAGATATTAGTACTCATACTATTAAATGATACGAATAGTTATCATTGGATACTAGTACTTATTCATAGATACTAGTGGCTGTTATTAGATACTAGTACCTAGTCAATAGATACCAGTAGTTCTTATTAGTTACTAATATTTATTAAATACTAAAACCTATTAAACAGATACTAGTACTTATTAGATAATAGTTCTTATACTAGATACCTGTACTTATTCATTAAATACTAATAGCTAGCAAACATATACGTTTAGTTATTATTAGATACTAATAGTTATTATTAGAGACTAGTAATTATTAATAGATACTGGTAGTTATTATTGGATACTAGTGATGATTCATAGATACTAGTAGCTGTTATTAGATACTAGTACCTAGTCATTAGATACCCGTAGTTATTATTAGATACTAGTACTTATACTACATACTAGTACTTATTCATTAAATACTAATACCTCTTGAATAAACACTAGTACCTATTATTAAATACTACTTGTTATTAGATGCTAGTAATTATTATGAGATACTAGTACTTATACTATTAAATAAAACTAATAGTTATCATTGGATACTAGTACTTATTTATAGATACTAGTACCTAGTAGGGTTGTCAAAAGGAACCGGGTTCGGTATTTTCGGTACTGAAATGTCCCGCCCGCATTTGAGTGCTGTTGAGCCAATTTTTAAACATCGCTGATTGGCCATAGTGTTCACGCGCTCAACAGACATGACTGTGATTGGCTACAATCATAAGCGCTTCACGTTCCTCACAGAGCGCTCACACATAAGCACAACTGGAGCGTTTGAAAGCTGCGTCTGTCAGCAGATCAGTCTATATGCAGATGTATTAGGGATCCGCTGACAAACACGGCTTTTCAAACGCTCCTGTGAGCGGGAAATGTACGTTTTTAAAATTTCAGCACCGAAAATACGGAACTTGGTACCTTTTGACAACCCTAGTACCTAGTCATTAGACACCCGTAGTTATTATTAGATACTAGTATTTATACTATTAAATGATACTAATAGTTATCATTGGATACTAGTACTTATTTGTAGAATTATTTGTAGAAACTAGTAGTTAGTTATTAGATACCCGTAGTTATTATTAGATACTAGTACTTATACTACATAGTACTTATTCATTAAATACTAATACGTATTAAATAGATACTAGTACTTATTGATTAAATTCCAATACCTATTAAATAGATACAAGTAGTTATTATTGGAGACTAATACTTATTAATAGGTACTAGTAGTTATTATTGGACCCTAGCACTTAATCATAGATACTAGTAGCTATTATTGGATACTAGTACTTAGTCATTAGATTCCAGTAATTATTTCAACAGTAACTAGTAACTATTATATTGTTTCTAGTGACACATTTTAAAATTTTCCCATTGTCATCTATGGGGATTTGTCTAAATATATCTCATTGGGTACTAGTACCTATTTTTAGACACTAGTACTTAATCATTACATACGAGCAATTGTTATTAGAATTGTCTACTAGTATCTACTAAATAGGAGCTGGTATCTAATAAAAAGTGATAATGTTTAATAAATAAGTATTAGTATCTAATGAATACTTACTGGTAATATTTAAAAAGATGCTAGTCACTATTATAACCGATATGGACAGATGGTCAATGGTAAAAATTTGAAATGTGTTACTAGTAACAGTAGTATAGGTACTAGTCACTATTGAAATAATTGCTAATGTCCAATAAATAACAACTATCAAATGAATAAGTGCTAGTATCTTTAAAAAGTCACAAGTCCTTAAAGAATAAGTAGTAGTACTTAATGGAATAGATACTAGTAGCTGTAAAATGTACTAGTAGCATTTAAATAGATGCTAGTACACTTCAGGATTAAATGTTAAAACAGCGTGCCATACCTTATGACTAACTGCATAAGTGTCAGTCCATGTTGTTGAAGCACAGAAAAGAGCCATATGCCATTGGACAGATCATAGTTTGTACAACCATTTGAAACCGTGCAAGCCTTCCCACTGATTTTGCATCACACTCCCAGTGGAAGTAAACTGATACAGAAAACTGGCAACTCTGAGTTCTTCTGTTTACAGCATCATACCAGCAGTTTTCATAAACCGCCAACACTGACAATGACAGTCTGCAGTAGACAAACACTGTCAGACATGCAGCATGTCGTTGCATTGACTTTGGTTCCACGCGGCAGTATAGAAAAGAAGCAGAACACACAAGAGACCACAAGTTTGCAACCAAAGCATCAGCTTGACACTTACTTTATCACATAACGTGTTAAATGGCTTTTAGTCTCACAAGCTGAAGTTTGCATTTTCAGGAATGCATTTGGGTGATAGTATAGGCTAATCTGGATGAGAACAGTCTGTTTATATATAAGAAGGCCATTTGACTGACAAATTTATTTTATTTTATTTTATTCTATTCAGTAATTCAGTGTTTCCTGCATCATGTAAATTCCATTATGTGTAATAATAATTATAATATGTAAACAGTTATCATATAAAATATTACTAATCAAATATCTGGTTGTAATTATTGTCTCTTCCTCAGCCACCTATGCTGCGGCCGTTCTCTTCCGCATCTCTGAGGACAAAAGTTCAGACTACAGGAAGCGCGTGTCGGTGGAGCTCACTCATTCGCTCTTCAAACATGACCCGGCAGCATGGGAAATGGTGAATATATTTATTCAGGAGTCACACAGCATTCTGGTACACTCTCAGATTAGTGCACATTATTATTAATGAGATCATTTCGAGTTATGCATGCAGTGTCAATTTTTAGCAATCGCAATGGAATAATTACATTGATATGGCATAACTGACGACAGACCTTTCAATTATTGAAAGTTAATGCAAACCCAATTGGTAATTCAACAATGAAGTGAAACAGAGTGTGCATTTGATTTCAATAATTTAATGTTTCGGTATCAGTTTCTTATATAGCAAACGGTTATATTTTTCTAATGCAGTGACATTTAAATGTTCTTGTATGTGACTTGTGTCCAAAAGATTTGAAATACTTTGTGGGGCCATTGTATAATATTGTAAATAATTGTAAATGCAAATGAGACGGATAGGAGATGTCGTATATGTAAAGGAGATCTATATGTCCAAATGAAAGTGAATGGTGACCACAGCAGTCGGGCAACTTAAATTTGGCATACACTACCAGTCAAAAGTTTTTAAACAGTAAGATTTTTAATGTCTTTCAAAGAAGTCTCTTCTGCTCACCAAGCCTGCATTTATTTATTTTAAGTACAGCAAAAACATTGCAATATTTGTACTATTTAAAATAATTATAATAATATGCTGATTTGCTGTTCAAGAAACATTTATTATTATTATCAATATTAAAACAGTTGAATAAATTGAGCATTTATCTGAAATAAAAGCTTTTGTGACATTATACACAATACCATTCAATAGCTTGGAGTCAAAAATGATAGAAATTAACACTTCTAATTAGCAAGGATGCTTTAAATTGATCAAAAGTGATGATAAAGACATTTATAGTGTTTCAAAAGATTTCTGTTTGAGATAAATGCTGTTCTTCTGAACTTTCTATTCATCAAAGAAACATGAAAAAAATTCTACTCAGCTGTTTTCAACATAATAATAATAATAATAATAATAAATGTTTTTGAGCAGCAGATCAGAATATTAGAATGATTTCTGAAGGATCATGTGACTGGAGTAATAATGCTAAAAAATCAGGTTTGAATTCACAGGAATAAATTACATTTTAAAATATATTCAAATAGAAAACAGTTCTTTTAAATAGTAAAAATATTTCAAAATTTTACAGTTTTTCTGTACTTTGGATCAAAAAAATGCAGGCTTGATGAGCAGAAGAGACTTCTTTAAAAAACATTAAAAGTCTTACTGTTTAAAAACTTTTGACTGGTAGTGTATGTTGCATGAGTCGTATGAATCGCCTTTATTATGCTTTCGTGCTTCTTTTTTGGCTTATTTGGAGCTTGAAATGCCCAATCCTCATTCACTTTCATTGTATAGAGATGCAGCTCAGACATTCTGTTAAAGTTCTCCTTTTGGTGTTTAAAAGAAGTCAGTCAGTCAGGTTTGAAACAACAAGAGTAAAAATCAGAATTTTAATATTTGGTTAACTGTTGTACATTAATTTACTGTATACAAGGCTGAATACGGTAAAGCAAACACATGACAGAGCAAGATTTTTGCCCAGACCTGCATTTATTTAATGAAAAATACAGTAAAAACAGCAATATTTTGAAATATTATTACCATTTCAAAAACCTGTTTTCTATGTTAATATATTTTAAAATGTCATCTATGTCCTCTGATGCAAAGCTGAATTTTCAGCATCATTACTTCAGTCCTCAGTGTCACATGATCCTTCAGAAATCATTCTAATATGCTGATTTGCTGCTCATGTAACATATTTTGTTACTTCTTGTAATTTTAGTGGTATCCATGATGTTTCTGTTTGTTATGAAAGGAAATTTTAATGAATGTGTTTGCATTCATATTCTTTCAGGCACACGCCGCCATGCCACTCGACCCTGGATATATACCAGATGGTGAGCTGAGAGCACAATCGACAGCCCAGCACATTCACTCACTATCCTTCTGCTTTAGTACGCAACACCGCCACAAATTGCCTATTTATCCGGCACATCTCGCTGCATTAGAGCGAAGAGCATTAAAATAAAATGCCACATGACAAATGAGTTATGGCGTGCGTATGCGTGTGAGAGAGGGGTCAAAGACGAAAAGATAAAGAGAGACAGTCATTGAATTCGCATTTATCAAGCGCAAGTGCACTTTGATTGCGTTGTTGTCAGTCCGTCCCACAAACTGACAGAATGCTGTGTTCCTCAGAGAGGGAACATTAAGTATGCGACGTGCTGTGCACTCGCTTGTCGAAATTGGAAATAAAAAACAACCCACTGAAACCATATCAACCTGTTTGATCCTGTTGTTCGAATATTTTATGAACTGATACTGTTCAGCCTTAAAATAGCTGAAGGACAACCCACAATTTGTAAAAATAGAACAAAAAACAATGGAACAGAAAACTTAATCTTTAAATTATGCTACGGTAGCAATAGACTATAAACTAATTCAGAATGAGAAATAATTATTATTTTATGATGAATAATGAAGAGGTTTAATGGAATGATTAAATAATAAATTATAGTACTCATTAAATAAATAATAAAAAAAACAGCACATCACCATATGTCTGACTTTATAAGTCTAAACTTGACATTTTCACTTCAAAATAAGAATGTTTTGTTCCTGCAAGTCTAAGACAACTGTAATATTTTGTCTTGTATAAAACAAACATCATTTTCCATGTACTGTTATAAATATGACATATGATGTTGGAGGACGAGGGTGTTTTTCTACTTGATCCTTCAGGCGTTTCTGCTCTGGCCTCAGGGGTGTGTGTGTTTCTGTCTGGATGTTGGTGTATTAACAAGTGTGGCAATTGGATTCATTGAATTTGTTCGTCTGAAATCCCCCTCGGTCACTTACATTTCATTAACCAGCCCTCGATCAATGTCAAGGGTCCTCCATTATGTGAAACTGCTGGAAGTATTTTGCATGTTTTTATTCTTTTTTTTTTCCCCCTGCTCGAAGTTGTAACCATCAGCAAAGTGATTAATTAAGGCAATAATGCTGTGCACACTGCGTACACTGATTTTACCACGGTTAGAGGAGTTTCAGGCGCTCTGCTTTACTTCTGCACATATCATTAGTAAGCACGCATGACCTTGAGCAGCATAGTGTTTTTATAAAAAGCAGCAAACGTGATGTTCAGTGAATAAATAAATGTATTAATATTAATAACAATAATAAGGTTACACTTTAGTATAGGGATCTGTCCTCACTGTTAGCTAGTTGCTTATTAGCATAATATTTCAATGTACTTTTATAGTGTAATTTATAGTATTTATATATGAAGAGTTCAGATGCAAAAGCCTCTAAATCCATCTGATATATTTCTTTAAAATGAGCATTTCTTTCTGGCTACTTTGTATAGGTTTCTATGTAAGTACTGGTACTTCTGATTGGGCTGAGGCTGGAATTTAGTGTGTTTGAAGTAAAAGTATTTGATGGACGTACTATGTTTCAGGAGCATTCACTCAGTGTCATTATCTCATTTTCGAGATGGATTTTAGCTGGTTTTGCATATATACATATATATATATATATAGTATAATTTCATAGTGTCATTTTTTTTATCATATTCATATATAATTTATCAAATATGAATAATTATTATTCATATTATTATATCATATATAATCTATAATTCACAATTTATAATAATATTAATATAATGTAATTTATTATAACAGTTTAATCTGCAATGTATTATAATATTAATACTTTACATACTTTATACAAAATATTAATTAAATATTACATTCTATATAATATTTCAGTTAAATTTTATAGTGTAATTTATAGTCTTTATTCATAGTCTGAAATTCATCATTTGTAATAATTATTAATATATTATAGAATTTATACAAAATATGAATCAAATATAACATATATAATTTTTTAAAACTAATTTAATGGTGTATCTAATTATTATATTCATATATGTAATCTATAATTTATTACCTTACACAAATAATGATTAAATATTACATTCTATATAATATTTCAGTTTAATTTTATGTGTAAATTTATAGTATTTATAAATAATTATTGTATAGTACAATTTCTGTGTAATTTTGAAATATCAATATATGCTTTATGCAAACATTAATTATTTTTCATATTATTATATTCATATATAATCTGTAATTCATAATTTATAATAATAATCATATATTTTAATGTAATTTATTATAATATTTATATATGTAATCTGCAATTTATTATAATGTTCATATTTTATATGCTTTGTACAAAATCTTAATTAAATATTACATTCTATATAATGTTTCAGTTTAATTTTATAGTGTAATTTATAGTCTTAATAAATAAATAAATATATATAGTAGAATTGTATAGTGTAATTTATTATAATATTCATATATAATTTATGCAAATATTAATAATTTGTACATTTATTCATCTGAAATTCATCATTTGTAATAATATTAATATAGAATGTATACAAAATATGAATTAAATATTACATTATATATTTAAATATAATTTAATGGTGTATCTAATTATATTATTCATATATGTAATCTATAATGTATTATAATATTAATATTTTATTTACTTTACACAAAATATTGATTAAATCTTACATTCTACATAATATTTCAATGTAATTTTATAGTGTAATTTATAGTATTTATATATAATTATAAATATATTGTATAATTTCAGTGTATTTTTTAATAATGTTCATATATAATATGCAAATATGAATAATTATTATTCATATTATTATATTATTATATAATCTGTAATTAATTGTTTATTATAATATTCACATATGTAATCTGCAATTTATTATAATATTAATATTTTATATGCTTTATACTAAATATTACATATTTCAGTTTAATTTTATAGTGTAATTTATAGTCGTCATAAATAAATGTATTTGTAATATATTGTAACATTCTATATAATATTTCAGTGTAATTTTATAGTGTAATTTATAGTAGTTATATATAATTATGTATATATATAGGATAATTTCAGTGTAATTTATTATAATATTCATATATAATTTATGAAAATATTAACAGTTTAAATATATATATAATCTGTAATTTGTAATTATATATATTAAATTAAATGTAAAAAATATTAAAAAGCAACAAATACAAAAACAATCAAAACATTTTGTGTATGCACATAATAACAATAATTTCTCTCTCTCTGTCTTTCTTTGTAAGATCTGGATGCAGTTTACCCTCCATATGGTTACTCTGATTTACCCATGGACGGCCTCCCGCTGGACGCTGAGCTACATGAGCAATACATGCCAGAAATGACCTATGACCCTCGACAGGTGTACCCAAATCCTCTTTAACAACACTGCCAGCAGGTTAGCTTGCACTCTCTTCCCTGACAGTAAATCTAGCGATGGATTAACTCAACATGATCTCCTTCTTATGATTGTTTTTTTCATTCCTGAATAAAATAAATCCCAACAAAGATGTTCCTCTCAGTCTTCAGGTCTAATGAAGCGGATGATGAAGGTGAAGACTACAAACCGGTTTGTTCCCTGCGAAAAAATAAAAGCGGCGCAGGGCCTGAACTGTGCAGTGCTCGAACGAAAGAAGAACAAAACACACGACTTGCTTTAGTTCACCACCGGTCTGTTTGTGACGTGAACTCTAAGCACTGCCTAACTCATCTTGTTATCTTGTGCTACTAACAGAGTGACAAAGCCTAAAAGTGTGGTGACGCGATAAGCATGTGATCATAACATGTACATTTTGTACTTTATATTGTTTGTCCAAAGATGTCCAGACAACTCCGTCCTAGAAAATGTAGCATAGCTAGCTAGCGGCTCAGCCACACGAGGGGTCGTTTTCCTTTGCGTTCTGTGTATTTGTGGCTCTGAGGCATTGCTACCGAGTAGAAAATAAACAAAAGCAACAACGAAACGTACATCTAAAAACAGAAACTTGTTTGTATTTTCATAATCTCACTATTAGGAGACATTTGTTGATATGATGTCCTGCTTAACAGGTCAAAGGCAGGATTTCTTCTTTTGTTTTATTTTTATTGCATTTCTTTCCATTGTTTTAAGAGACAAACTGATATTCAGTTGGAAGAGAAAGATTGTGGCGTATGATTTCATGTAAAGACATTTTAGGAGGCATCTGTAAGCATTATTCACAGCTATAATATACAAAAGTATTTGGACACTTGGACACAATTCCTAATAAACCAATTCAAATGTCAATCGTTTTGAAATTCAGTTCTCAATAAGCACATACAAGTGTCCAAATACAGTTGGCTATTAGTCGGTTTATTTTCTGTAAATTAGCTGTATTTTTAATGACACTGCTATCATGCAACAACATTGTAAATCCAAAATTAAGTGTAGGATTCATACATTTACACACGTCACAGTTGCTAAATTAAATAAGTACAATGTATGGCCACTTTTGTAGTATATTTTAGAGAAATCTAATACACAGTGACTATAAAATGACCATTTGTTTTTCTTTCAGTGCTATTACTGTAATAGGAAGCATTTCATAGCATTTCATGTTTTTTATGATTTTGCACAATGATCATTAGATTTGTTATTTTGATTATGCTCTACAATTATGCTATATTGCTGGTCATTAAAATTGAACACAATGTACTGCTTTACAAAGGAATGATTAGCATTATAGTGATTGTTTTTTCCCACCTCGCCCCTAAATAGTTCCCAGCTAGACTTTCAATACAAAACAACCTCATTATTATTACACAGGCTCTGGAACACTTCGATCTGATTGGTCAAATTATTGTACGATTATGACTGGTCGACTACATTATCCTTTACTTGTTTACTCCAGACTATTCGCTCTCTTATGCCCTCTTTATATAACATCCCTTAGACTTTAAATATTTTTTATACAGAAACTATATTGTTTTACATCATTGTACATAGATATAAATGTGCTAATCTTGTTTTGAATGACATGCTGAATTTTGTGGTCATGTGACTGATAATGATTGCCATATGCAAGGGATCTTACACATGCATCTGTGTGAAGTGTGATTGCTGATTGGTGAAATTGCAGTAATTGTCGAGCATTATTCATTAACTGTAACTATAGCGGAGAGTTTAGCTTCATAATTACAAATCTGCCTGCCATCTGTTGGTATATAAGAAACATGTATGTGCCAAAAGTAATAGTAGTTACATTGATAAAGACTATTCTGGTACGGTCGCCAATATTACGCTCACATCTTTTACAGCAGCAGTGTTGAAATCAATCATGTTGCAAGGGTAGTTCACCCAAAAATGAAATTTGTTTAATATTTATTCACCCTCAGGCCATTCAAGATGTAGAGGGGTTTGTTTCTGCACAGGAACAGATTTGGAGAAATTTAACATTGCATTACTTGCTCACCAGTGGATCCTGTGTAGTGAATGGGTGCCGTCAGAATGAGAGTGTGAATGGCTGATAAAAACATCGGAATGATCCACAACACGATTCTAGTTCATCAATTAACGTCTTGTGAAGAGAAAAGCTGCATGTTTGTAACAAACAAATCTATTATTAGATGTTTTAACTTAAGTTTGTTGCTTCTGGCTAAAGTTTGAGTCCATAATAATCTTGCTTTTTTCAGTGAAAAAGTCTTTTTGTCTGAATCAGGAGAGAAATATGCACAGATCAAGCACCATTATTAAGCGAAAACAGTCCAAAGCTGTTCTAAACAAATGTTTTTGAAGGATAGTTCGCTGGACGAAGTGTTATTATGGATTATGCACTAACTTTTTGGCCTTAAGCTATAGTTTAAAGTTTT
>JAHKKF010524566.1:0-14257 GCA_019740295.1 Labeo calbasu | reverse complement strand
TTTGGGATCGTTTGAAGCCGCATTTAAACTGCATTTTGGAAGTTCAAAATCGGGGCACCATATCAGTCCGTTATATGGAGAAAAATCCTGAAATGTTTTCCTCAAAAAACAAATTTTTTACAAATTCTTTACAACTGAAGAATGAAAGACATGAACATCTTGGATGACAAGGGGGTGAGTACATCATCTATAAATTTTTGTTCTGAAAGCGGACTTCTTCCTTAAAGACTCATAACTTTTAAAGGGTTAGTTCACCCAAAAATGAAAATGCAGTCATTAATTATTCACCCTTACGTAGTTCCAAACCCATAAGACCTTCGTTCATCATCTAAACACAAATTAAGATATTTTTAGACCGTCATCCATAGACAGCAAGGGTACTACCATGATCAAGGTCCATAAAGGTCGTAAGCACATTGTTAAAATAGTCATGTGACATCAGTGATAATTTCTTTTGTGCACAGAAAGACAAAAATAAAGAATTTATTAAATGCATGTTCCGTGTCAGCAGCATGTGAGGAAAGTCATATCTCCAATATGGCGCTAGACCGACGCAGAGGAGAAGAATTGTTAAATTAAGTCCTTATTTTTGTTTTCTTTGCACACATAAAGTGTTCTCATTCTTTTCTTTGTTAAAATGATCATTTTGTGCAGTGTATATGGGATCAGATTGTCTGTGTTCAGGCACTTCAGACTCTAAAATCATCTCATTCGCTCTCTCTGCCGCTGACCGCCGTCATTATAAATCAGAAAGTGACTTCCACAATCACTCTGTCTGGCTGAAGCCCCAGAGTCCAGCAGAGACTGAAGGGCCCTTCTCCATATCCTCATGTAGTCTCGCCGGAGCGCAGGGGCCGCGCAGGTCACGCCACACCACATCACACCTCATCAAGTGCTCTTAAAAGATCACAGCAGATGGAGTTCTTAGATGAGAGGCCACATTGATTGGCACCGCTCTGAAAGCAACACGTACATGCGTTGCATTATGAGTCGTATTTCAAAAAAACCCCGATGGACGAAACTGAGCTTGCTTAGATGGAAGCGTTATATGTTCCACGCTGCAGTAATGCAAAATACATGCACACTTTAACATGTGAGAGCACAGGTGCGCATTCATCTCAGGTGATTGTGTGCGGTGCATTGGTATCTGAAATCTGGCGCACACACACACGCTTACACATCGATCACGCCTCAAACCGCTAACGGCGTACGCTAATACAAGCAGCTGGATAAATCCCCGCTCGCGCTCCACTGTTTGCTGCTAATGCCTTTTAATGCGACCGCCGCTCTGTTTGCGAGGCTTTTTTATAGCCGCAGCCACTGGAGCGAAGGCGCCATCGATCTCTGAGAATCTAATGATGGAAATCTCTCTCTTTCTGCGCTTATCAGAGCTGCGGCTTCCCAAGGCCTCCCGGCTTCATGCTGTAAACAGCATAACCGAGTCAATACAACAGCATAAAAACCCATTTAAAGGATTTATGAGAGTTCGTACTCAAGTAGAGGCATTGTTTTCTGAAATATTGTTGTGTTTATATTATTTAAGGCTGCACATGTTTCTTCAAGTATGGGAATGGTTGAGACTTTTAGAAAATAAACTCTCTTAAAACACACTTTATACACTTACTATGTTTACTTTGACAAAATTTGATTTAAATGTTAGTTTTAGTTGTGTTGTTATATGCTTTTGTCTTTTTTTTATATTTCTATTTAGCTTTATTAATTTAAGTTTTAGTAGTTTTAGTGATTCAACTTCACTGTATTTATTTTAGTTAATTGCCAAGCCAACATTTCTTTTCTTTTTTCCTCTTTTTCATTTTATGTTTAAGTTTTCATCTTCTATTTCTTCTTATTTATTTTTATTTTTATTAATTTTATTTCAGCTTTATTTAGACACCAAAAATTCTCTCTCTCTTTTCTGTCATTTGGAATAAAATGACTCTCAACAAATCTATGCTGTTGTTTTTGTTCAAATTTAATCCTTTTAATTTACTTTTAATTTAATTAGTTTCATTTATTTAGTATTTAATATTAGATGCTTTTGTCTTCTTTAAATATTTCNGTCATTTGGAATAAAATGACTCTCAACAAATCTATGCTGTTGTTTTTGTTCAAATTTAATCCTTTTAATTTACTTTTAATTTAATTAGTTTCATTTATCTAGTATTAAATATTAGATGCTTTTGTCTTCTTTAAATATTTCTATCTAACTTTTTTATTTCAGTTTTAGTAATTTTGGTGATTTAACTAAAATGTATTTATTTCAGTTAATTGCCAAAGCAACATTTCTTTTTCTTTTCTTTTCTTTTTTCATTTTTATGTTTAAGTTTTCAACTTGTTTTACTTATTTATTTTTATCTTTATTAATTTTATTTCAGCTTTATTTTAGACACCAAAAATTACACATTTATATATATGAATATATTATATATTTATTTTATTACTTTTTTATTAATAATAACACTGCTGCTTTGCATTGCCAGTGGTTTATGTCATTTGTCAAAATTATTTTAACCAATCGGTCAGTATTTCCATGGCTTTTTTTTACACTTTCTGCGTACACTACAGCTTGATTGAAAATGACTCCCAACAGAACTATGCTAACTATGTTTTTTTCAAATTAATGCTTGTTTATTATTTTAATTTAATTTAGTTCATTTAATTTAATTCTTATTTTTTTATTAGTTTTAGTAATTTTGGTAATTCCATTTAAATTTATTTATTTTAGTTAATTGCCAAGGCAACTTTTTTTTTGTTTTCATTGATTTATGAATGATTTATGACTTCCAAAAAAAATATGCTCTTATTTATTTATTTATTTATTTATTTATTTATTTAATTTTTCTATCACGTCTCATATTTTTGGTAACCACAACTTTACAAGAAAAAAAAAACCTAATTGGGGAAAAAATGCTTTTATGAAGGACAACATGGTTTTTGTAAAAATGAAATTCATTTTCAAGCAATAAATATTGAAATGGTTTTCACTTTTTGTTAACATCATTATAGTTTCAAAAATGTATTCAAAACTTTTCATATTTTAATGTTGAAGGGTTGTGTTTGTGTCAAGGGTAATCGGTTCTGTACATAAAATGCATTTAAAAAGAAGCAAAATCATTTGTAAATATCTTAAAAACATAAAATACATATTTAATGTGACCTTTATATTAAAGAAAAAATGTTTCTTTAAATAAAATCATCATGGTTTCTAAAATGCAATATTTTTATGACTGATTTTCATATTTTAAGATTGAAAGGCTGTGTCGAGGGTCATCAGATTTGTATATAAAAGCATTTAAAGAGCAAGCAAAATAAATTAAGATAAGTTAAAAACTTTCAAAACAGATTTAATGTGACCTTCATATAACAACAACAGCAATAAAAATATTTACTTTTCATAAAAGGCTTTGTTTGAAGAGACATGAGCATCTGAATTTATTGCTTTGAGCGTCATTTTTTTGCACCATTCATGCAGTTCTGTCAAGCTCGTTTAGTTCTGGCCTCCATCACTTTCTCCTCTAACCCTGTTAACACGCTGCTCTCCCCAGGTATCGCCTGCATCGCGCTGTCGTTCGTGGACGCTAAAGGCTCCGCGCTGCAGGTTCCCGCTCAGGACGGCAGCGGTCCGCCTCTCAGAGGCGACGTCGCCAGCATCTCCCTCCAGCCGGACCAGTTTGAGGCCTTGACAACTGTTATCAAAGTGGATTCTAGCAGCCAGAGCTCAGGTGGGATCCTTTAGCAAACAAACAGAAATCGTGCTTAACAGTAGTGATTTGTGATGCATGTGTGTGAGCTTTGGGACGCCTGTGCACAGGTGCAGCCGTGCGAGTGCGCTTCGACGTGTGGGAGCAGGGCAACATCAGCCCGATGCAGCTGACCGACAGGCTCAGGGCGGCTCTACGTCACGCCCTCTGCGACGTCATCATGGAGATGCGTGTGCTGCCCAACCCGTTGTGTCTGGACACCTTCTGCCTGCCTGTAGCCGTTCAACGGGACGAGAGCACAGGTGAGCAGCTGATGCACATGTGATGCACTGTATGAAATACTTTTATGGTGTTTTTTGTCATTTTTGGAGATTGACAGCTTCTGGTCACTATACTGGTAACACTTTACAATAAGGTTTATTAGTTAACTACATTATACTAAAAATGAACACTTCTACAGCATTTATTAATCTTAGGCAATTTAATTTAATTTAATTAACTTAATTTCAGCATTTACTAATGCATTGTTAAAATAAATAAAAAAAAAGTTGTGTTTGTTAACATTAGTTAATGCACTGTGAACTACCATGAACAAACAATGAACTACTGTATTTTTATTAACAACTAACTAACAAAGATTAATAAATAATGTAATAAATGTATTGTTTATTGTTCGTTAATGTTATGAATAAGTAATGTCACAATGACACCTTATTGTAAAATGTTGCCGCTATATTATAGTTTTTCTATAATATGTTGTCAGTTTTCCAGGTAAACAAGGTTGTTAGATTGTTACAGTTAGGGTTGTTACGAGGTTGTTGTAGTTAACTAAAACTAGAACCAAAACTAAAATTAAATCCATTTAAAAAAATATATATATATATATATATTTACTTAAATTAAAATAAGCATTAACTAAAATAAAATTCCATACCACCTGTTTTATTAAATAAAAAAAAAAGTTAATTAAATAATTAAATTGTAATTAATACATTGTAAAAAATGTATAATGTAAATTACTAGTATTAAATCCATTTAAAAACAGATTTACTTGAAATAAAATAAACATTAACATAAAAAACATATTTTTTGTTCTGAACTTGATGTACTAAAACGAAGTCTGAAATAAAAATAATAAAAACTATATACGCATGTATTTAAAAAATATATATATATATATAAAACTTTAACTAAAATCAAAAGGAAAACAGAAAATATTAAAATAAAAACTGATTTAAAATTTTAATAGAAACTATAACCTCAATAATACTATAATAAAATATCAATAATATTTCAGTAATGCTAAAATAATTAATAAAATTAAAAAAAAAATTGTAACATTTTATAAAATACATTTTTAATTGTCTTTTTTATTTTATTTTATTTATAACATTACAAAGATTTCTTTTAATATATAAATGTAATCATATAATAATCAGAAATGTTTCTTGAGCAGCCAATCAACATATTAGAATGATTTCTGAAGGATCATGTGACACTGAAGAGTAATGATGCTGAAAATTCAGTTTTGCATCACAGGAATAAATTACATTTTACAATATATTCACATAGAAAACAGCTATTTTAAATTGTAATAATATTTTACTCTTTTACTGTTTTTTGATCAAATAAATGCAGCCTTGGTGAACAGAAGGAGGCTATTTCATTGATCTTGTGTGTTGTGTCCGTGTAGTTCCCTTGAGTCTCCTTCAGTCTGACATTAAGGAGGTGAAGGAGAGCGCTCGTCGGCCCAGTGGAGCTCATGGGTTCAAGAGCAGCCCGTCTCCCATCACCCTGAGTTCTGCGCCCAGTTCCACCCCGACCACTGGAACCAGCACGCCAGAGTCCACCACACCCACCGGCAAAACCACCCGCCGCAGCTTCTGGGAAATTCTGGTGCGTGTGTGCTTACTCAGCTTGTGCGGTCTCCATTAACAGCAAATTACTCTCATTAATTATGGCCGTCAACGCCTCCAAAATTGCATTGATGGTCAGCATGATGCGGTTGATCTGGACTCAGTGAAGCGTGAACACCGGGGAAATGATTGGGCTTTATGTCCGCTGGTCTGCTGCCAGTTATCTGTCTTATGATGTGTGTGTGTGTGTGTGTGTGTGTGTGTGTTTGGTAGAGTAAACAAGAAACTTCTGAGCTTGGCAGTCCAAAGACGACGGATGACATTGTACCAGAGCGTGTCGAGGACAGTCGTGTGAATCGACGGAGACACAAGACTGAGAGCGTCAAACAGCAGTGGAACCACGAGAAAGCCATGGCAGTAGAACAAGAGCAGGCCCAAAGGTACAAACACACACACAGCTGTGTTTTTCACACTTATGTCTGTAAAATGACATTCACACAAGCTTTCCATGATAAAATTAACATGTTTAGATGGTAAGACAAAAAAACAGGTGACATGTCCTCTCTAGTGAGTTTGTTAATTGAAATAGAATATAAAGTATAAATATTAGATGTAAAACAAAAAATTTAAAATGTGGCTTTGGTAACCCTAGTAAAAAAAAAAAAAAAAAAAAAAATGCATTAATTTTATACCAAGTATAATTCAAGTCTATTAACATATTTACTGACATAAAAATGTATAAAAAAATTAAAAACGGTGTAATTAAACTTTATTTGGAGTACTACTTGTGCACAAAGCACATTTCTAAATATTAAGCCTAAAATTAGTTTTAATGTCACTGTTGATGAGGATTGTATGATCTTTAAATAATATTTGTCTTTAAGTGCAAACTATTTAAAGTGTACCTAAAGTATACTTGTGATATTTCCACTTTAGCACAGTCAAATATACTTAAGTATATCTTTAGTTGGAATTCAGCACTACTTCCGCACAATTAAAGTCCATTAAGTACAAAATTAGTCGTTCAATTTTATCAGACTTTTAATAAACCAGTTTAAAATACTAAAAATAGAATTGCAGGATATTTTTATTAAGTACATAACATGTAAATGTATTTGTAGTATACTTAGCATGAAATAAATGTATTTTAAATACATTTTAGTATATTTATTTTTCACTAGGGAACTAATTGAACTAAAATAAGCTTAAGCTTGACTAAAACTAAGACTAAAAAATTAACTGGAAAGTAGAATGATTTCATAAAATACGAAACCAGTGTCAAAATATAAACTATACTAAAACTGAAAATCTAAAAATAAAAAATAAATGTTAAATACTATAATAGCATATAAATAATGGTTAAAATTGCTAAAATGGCTGCACGCAAAACAAGTCTAAAAACTTGTTAATACTCTTAAAACTATTTTTGTTTTCAGAATAGTTTATGTAATTATTTTTAATTTTGTTATATTCTTCTTAAATTGCTTTTTTTTTTGTATTCAGTGTTTTTTTTTATTGTTCTTGTAAAACACGTTGAGATGCAACTATAAATATAAAGTTTATTAAAAAAATTGTTTATTTAGAAATGTATTTTTTATATATATATATATATATATATATATATATATATAATTTTATTTTTATTTATTTTTTTTACTTAAATATATAAAAAAATTTTAATGAAATGGTCAGGAACGAGAAAATGTGTGTACTAACTTTTTCTTCTGTGCTCCCAGTCACAATTGTGGGATGGCAATGCATTTTTATTTTTTTCAATTTTTTTCAAACAGTTCATTTATTTTAAACTGTAACACACTTCCATTGTGCCAAATACTCAACTTATCATTATTGTGCAAATCAGAAAAATCAGATTTCCTGTCAGTCTGTGAGATGTCTATTTGGATGTAATTACATTATTAAATCCCGCCCAGTCTTTGTCTGAATACAGCAGATCATTTCAGTTGTTGGGATGAAAGAATACTGACATTTCAGATCTGGATGTCAGTAAGTTTACAGACGTAAATGCTGAAGTGACCTCAACCACCCATGTAGAACAATTAGCATTCAGACAGGACTATAGTCAAGTATTCACTCGTGGGACCTGTGTCTGGATGTGTGTGTTGTAGGAGACATGCAGTCCAGCTGGAGGAAGGTGATACAGGCACTCTTCAGGCCGTCTACCAGACCACATACCTACCCTGGGTCACCTTCATGAACAGACTGGGTGAGTCGCCACAACCACATGCTTCGGTCTGATTTATGGCTCTGGTGGAATTTGCAATGAAATAATAAAGGTTGTTTGGCGATTCTTCAAGTTAAACTTTGTAAAAACTGCCCTAAAATGTCCTGTATAGCCTTCAAAAGCCCTCAGATATATAGAAATGTGACCCTGGGCCACAAAACCAGTCATAAGGGTCAATTTTTTTAATAAGATTGTTCAGCCATTTTTATCACCATCCTAACAGACATAAAAGTCCCCTAATAAAATATTCAGTGAAATATTTTCTTTTGCAGGTTGTCCGTCCATCCAGCACTGTTCAGCTGAAGTCTCG
Organism: Labeo calbasu; assembly: GCA_019740295.1. NCBI lineage: Eukaryota > Metazoa > Chordata > Actinopteri > Cypriniformes > Cyprinidae > Labeo > Labeo calbasu. The sequence continues at coordinate 6,148 of JAHKKF010524566.1, read as the reverse complement.
CATCATTTCCTCCTGCCCTCCATCCTCACAGAGATTGTCAATCTGGTCAGCTCGCTGGCTAATGACACCACGGTCAAAGTGTTCGAAAGAACCAGGTGCGTTCCAGTATCATCCGAGCGGTCCAGACGTGTCTGTCACTGCAGATTATGTTTGAACAGATGTGATTAGTTGCTTCAGTATGTACAGGAGATGCTTAGCTGTTCAGTGGACCATCTGTGGATTCAGTTTCTGACGATTCTGTTTCCTGTGTGTCTCCAGCTGTCCTCAGGGAGACATCTATGTCCCCCTGACAATCATCCAGCACATCAGCCAACCACCCGGCACCACCAGGAGCTTCATTCTCATTGGTCGTAACTTCAGCCAGTGGCATTGCAGTACAGAACAAGGTACCGCCTACTGTATGTTCACTCAGCAATTATCAAGTCATCTTTGATTACACACTCTTATGGAATGATTTAATGGATTTAACTTGAATCCAAAGAATCAGTGCTTTCCAATGAATCACACTGTAATTTGATCTATATTTTCATAAACAGGCTGATACCTGTTTAAAACATGTATTACAAGCTCATTAATAGCTCATTAATAAATAAATGCTAATATAACCAATAATACACATGATTGATCATGTGCTATAATGCATTATACTCTCTAAGAAGTGACTGTGATGCAATTTAACTGTGGTTACACATATTCTCAAGAACATTACAGGATTTCAAGTCAAAATATAAGGCATTGTTGATGTATTATAATGCATAAAAATAACCTTTTTAATGCATTATATATTTAGCTGAAACCTCATGAAAATGATCAAATAATCAAGTCATATTTCTCCCCAAATTCAAAAGGAAAAATAATTAATTAAGAAATAATCTCTATAAAAATATATATTATATAGGTAAAATATATATTATATAGAGTTCATTTGCAAAAACGGATAACTCCATTTTTTTTTTTTTTTTTTTAATTTTCAAAAATCATGTTTTTTCATTGTGCATTACAATAAAACTCAGTCAAACTGCAGTTGGGTTATTTTGATGTAAAGTAAATATAATAAAAAATACAGCTAACTAACACAATAAAACAATAAAAACATGATAACATAACAAAAAAGTGGAGTTTCTGTTTGTGCAAATAAACTCTTCCTATATATATATATATATATATATATATATAGGTCAGAAAAATACAGCAATAAATAATTTAAGAATAAAAACAGAAAATAAATAATAATGTGTAAAATAAATGCATATGATTACATATAATTGTATTACCTGAAATTAATTAATAAATGTACAATTTAAAAAATGAATATCTTATCAAATCCAATATTTCCTGAAATTATTTATATATTTTTACACCATTAATTTTCAATTTTCTTACAAATGTACTTTACAGCTATGGTTTATAAGCCCTAAAATAGGCTTCATTGTCTTTGAGCAAGTTTTTTGCTTTTTAATCTTTTGATTTTGTGGTAAAATATGACCGAAACATTCCCCTGTGACATTCAGGCTTCATGATACTGATTTTTTTAAAAATCAGACTCATTATTTTCCTGAAGTTTAACAGGCTTTAAGCAATGTAAGATCATTACTGAATTCTGTGGTCAACAGTTCATCTGGCTTCTAACCATTCTCTGTGTGAAAGCATTAAACCCTGCAACCAAAGCTGAAGTTTGTAACATTATTAACTTCAGTTCCTTATGGTCTAACAGCTTTCTCACCATAAGCTCAGATGCATCACATTCTGCTCGAATCTCTCGCTACATCGCTGCGCTTTGTGTTTTTATCTTCCGCTGATCTTGCTTGTGTTTTTAGTATTGCTGAGTGTATACATCTCTTTTAGCCTAGGAGTATTTACTGAATGATTAGTATATGTCTTGCTATTCTGTTATCATAGATTCATAGATTCTTTTGCTCATGTTGTTACTTGCAAAGCTGCGTGCATGTGTGTGTGTGTGTGTGTGTGTGTGTGTGAGAATGCAGCATTAACACAGAGTTGTCTCGTTTTGCAAAGCTGTGTGTGCTCATCTCTGTTTGCCCACAGAAGACAGTTCAGATGAAGAGAACAGTCCTGTACTAAATAGGTGCACACGTAAGTTTGGCCCCTTATGGGGCCCCTAGTGGCCCTCACTGTTACAACGACAGCAGAGGCCCTTCCTCCAGATCACTCCATTACACCACAGACACACTCTGACAGAGATGATATATCTGAGTGATTCTTCAATTAGGTCTTTGCGCTCCATTTTCCAAACTTTTTAAAACTTTAAAAGGCAAAAATTTGCCAGTGTTTGTTTCTTTTGGGCTTGTCCTAAACCATACTTTTAAACATCCACACTAATTAAAAGTAATACAATTGATCAGAGAAACTGTACCTTTTACTTTTACCTGAGGCCATTAAAAAAAAAAATAATAATTCATTAATCCAGCTTTCCACTATAGTGCATTTATGAAAATTCATTAGAAATGATTTATTGTTAAATAAATAAATACATTTATTCATTCTTACTTTACAGCTATGCTTTATAATTCAAATAATATTTCATTCATTCATTCGTTCATTCATTCATTCATTCATTCATTCCTGCATTCCTGCATTCATTATCCATGCATGCGTTATATATTCATTCGTTTATAAATAAAACAAAAGAATCACAAACCTTTCCACTATAATACATTTATGAACATTTTTGTACATTTTTCTTTTACCCTATACCATAAAAGGCACATTTTTAATTATTTTATGTATGTATGTATGTCTGTGTGTGTGTGTGTGTAATTATTGTAATTATTATTTATATATAATTCAGTTATGAAATTTCATAAGAGAAATTGAAATTTTTACATTTACTTTTGCCCAAGACCAATAAAAATTACACTTTTTATTTAATTTTATTTAATTTTTATTTTATTTTATTTTATTTTATTTTATTTTACAAAAAAATTAATTGGCCTACGTGCTGCTTCCATTATCATCACATTTAATGCCGAAATCCATTTTATTCCAGGACATGTAATAAATGTTTTGAAATAAGTAACATGCATTTAAAGAAGTTTCTTTTTTTTCAGGCTTTTCCGTAGTTAAATATGCCCATAATTGAAGATTCACTCATTTATGCATGTATATAAGATCATTTTTAGCCCTGCATGTACCATTGAAACCTACTACTTGCCATTTTTATATAACTTCTAAATCTGATGATGGTATTTAAAAGATTATAACTTTTATGATTATTAAACTTTTATGAAAGGAGAAAATGTCATAAAACCCTCAGTTTGCCCTCTATTACTCTAGAGAGTGACTTCTGCGTTCAGTCTCTCTTTAAACACAGTTTGTAGATGATATAAATGTCCTGCCTCAAGGCTGTGAAACCTTTTTGTAATTCATTTTTTTAAAAATGTAATTAGCCTGTTTATGATTTAATATTTATTTGATTTTATTATTTAAATCGTAGGTGTTATTCACAGGTAAACTGAATAAATTCAGTATAAGTTGCTATGTTTCTTTACCCAAATAACAAAACATTCTCTCTCTTTTTTTAAAGCTCACAAGGGCCTGCAGCGGTTCGAGGCGTTGGAGCACAGTGATTGGCTGAGCCCAGGACAGGCTGTGAAGGGCGTGGCTCCACGCCAGCGCTTCCTTTACATACAGGTCGTCAATAAGAAGGTCAGTTGAGTTGACTATAACCAGCCGTGACATGTGTAAGCAACACACAATAAAATCTCTATTGCATGATTGTTTTTGTCTTAACCAGCTGCGACAGTCAATGGGACATTTTGCTGCGCACGGTGAAGTTTCATTTGTCTGAAATACCACACAGCTGCATATTAAACACTTAATGTGTTCTAATCAGCTGTGACTGTGCAGCGTCATGTGGCATTTTTGTCTTCAAGTGTGGATCGACTTTGGTACGCAATGTGGATTTGTAAAGTTTGTTCTTTCTGTTTCATATTATCTTGCTATGTTTTCGTGTTTCCAGGTGACTCTGTACACGTATAACTGGTCGGTGGATCTGGGCGGCTCTCTGAATCAGGGTCTGGTCAGATTGGTGCAGTGGCAGAACGCCCGTGCGCATGTGGTCAACTGCCTCCTGAGCCAGAAAATGGGCCTTTTCCATCATTACTGCTTCTCTGACACACCTACACATGAGGACCTGAAACAGGTCAGTATGCAAACACACCAGCTGTGTTCTTAATGCAATACTGCAAATGATTAATTAGAAATAGTATATAAAACAATAAACATTTCTAATAGTAATTTGCAGTGCTGTTTGTCACATAATCACATTATGCACGATTATTTCAGCCAGTTATATCCAATTATATGAACTATTTTATTATATATTGAAAAAACACACAAAATGACCATTTTAAAAAATACAATTAAGAAGTGGATGCTCACAGTTCATGACTCGTATCATGATTCATGGTTAATTTCTGTTAATTTGTGAGCATTGCATGACACACTTAATTCAGAATAGCATATTTGCATATTAGCATACTATTTTTATTATTTTTTTAGATTTTTAAAAGTCTCTTTTTCTCACCAAGCCTGCATTTATTTGATCGAAAATACAGTAAAATCAGTAATATTGTGAAATATTATTACAATTTCAAAAAGCAGATTTGTATGTGAATATATTGTAAAATGTAATTTATTCCTGTGATGCAAAGCTGAATTTTCAGCATCATTACTCCAGTCTTCAGTGTCACATGATCCTGTAGAAATCATTGTAATATGCTGATTTGCTGCTCAAAAACATTTCTGATTATTGTCAATGTTGAAAACAGTTGTGCTGCTTCATATTTTTCGTTATATCAGTTATTTTTTTATGATTCTTTGATGAATAGAAAGTTCAAAAGAAGTATGTATAGTCAATTTCATGCATCTTTGGTGAATAAAGCTGTTCAGTTATTATGTAAAAAGTAATAGTAATTTTTACTTACCCCAAACTATTGAATGGCAGTGTACATACTGCTTACAACCTTCTGTCAAAAGTAGTAGGTAGTATGGCATTCTCAACATGCACGCTCAGGAAGCTGTCATGGATTGCTGGAGATTGGTTAGGATGAGCTTTTAGACCAGTGTGTGTTTGCACATTATAAGTACAGATAGTTCTAGCGGTTTGTTTTAAGCAGCACATGAGTGTCCGGCGCTCCCCGAGGCGGTCTGACATATCACTCCGAGTGACGGACAGCTGTCCCGGCCGCAGGGCAGGACGCTGATCACTCCAACACACCTGCTAACACCAAACACCTGGAAACGATCCAGAGCGCTGGTCCTGCCGAAATCAGACATCACTGCACTGCCAAAACAGTTTATTCCTGCCCAGAGTTGAGCTCGTTTGAACAGAGCGGATTGAATCACGCTGTGTTTTAGTTGTTCGCAGTTAATGCAGCAGAACGTGTTTGTTGGTTCTGTCAGTAAAGAGGAGAAACCTTCTGTCGCCGCGTTCACTGTTATTGATTCAGTTGTCAGCTGTTTGTCAAGATTTCGCACCAAATGTCAGGATTTATTTTGGGAAAGCAGACAGTTGTTGATGTCGTTATCGAGAGCTTTTGTGTTAAAGCTAAAGGCATTAAACGGAAACGCTTATGACAGTCATGCGCCTGCATACACGCTTGTGCACAGACATTTATTATCAACATTTTAAGGGGGCAACATAAATTTTAGTGCTTTTTTAATAAGAATAAATAGATGGGTGGATAAAATTGTAAATGGATGGATGGGTAGAGGAAAGATAAAAGGATGGATAAAAGAGTGGATGAAGGATGGGTAAAAGGATGAATGGATGGATGGATAAAAGGATGAATGGATGGATGGATAAAAGGATGGATGGATGTACGGATAGATAAAATTATAGATGGAAGGATAGATAAAAGGATGGATGCATGGATAAAAGGATTGATAGATGGTTAAAAGGATTGATAGATGGATGGATGGATAAAAGGATGGATTGATGGATGGATGGATGGATGGATGGATGAATACAATTATAGATGGATGGATGGCTAGATAAAATGATGGATGTATAGATAGAATAATAGATGGATAGATAGATGGATAAAATAATGGATGTATGGATAGATAAAATTATAGATGATAGATAAAATTGTAGCTGGAATGATAGATAAAATGATGGATGGAT
>JAHKKF010524564.1:2371-19085 GCA_019740295.1 Labeo calbasu | reverse complement strand
AAAAAAAATAAAATCTATCTATCTATCCATCTATCTAACTATCTATCAAACCCAGCAACAGGTTTGTTTTGACCCAGTGGTTCGTTCTGGGCATTTTTATTTATATCAAATAATGTTTAAAAATCACTATATGGCTGGTTTAAAATGAACCCAAAATAGGTTGTAAATTAAAAGTCAGACACACAATTACTAGAGGCATCAGCAATAATCAAAAGGTGAACATTTATTAATAAGCAATTAAAAAAAAGTTTATTATTTAAATAATAAATGTATTATTTATTCACCCAGTTTCACAGACAAGGCTTAAACCTAATCCCAGACTAAAATGTAGATCTGAGCTGTTTCAACTAACAGAAACTTACCCTAACTGATTTTAAAATAAATCAGTGCCTTCGTTTTGTCTCAAGATGCACACCAGTAATGTTTTTTTTTCTAGGGGACGTTTATAAAACTTAAATGCCCTAATTGAACTATTGCCTAATCCTGGCTTAACCTAAACCCTGTCTGTGAAACCAGGCCGTTATTTATTATTTAAATAAAAAATATTGATTATTTAATTATGATTTATTTAACTTATTAATTATTTAATACAATAATTTTATTATTTAAAAAAATAAATGTATTACTATTATTTTAATAAAATACTTAAATGCTCATTTCCAACCTACTTTGGGTTTATTTTAATTAAAAAAAAAAAAAAAAAAAAAAAAAATCTGTAAGCAATGGTTAAGGTAAATAATACTACTCAGAAGGCTGGGTTCTTTTTAGTCAGCGGTTGGGTTAAAAATTTATGGTTAATTTTTTAACCCAACCAGTGATGGTATGCATACATATGCAACACTATAATAAAATATAAAACGTATCTACATCTTTGTTTGCTAAAACTGAGAATGAAAACTGAGAATGTTTGACAAACAAATCATTCATTCAAAGTAAAGAGCTGATTCATTGTAACAAACAATTTAACCAGTTTATAAAAACTGACCCCATTTTTTTTACTTATTGTTCATGTTTGTAGTTTGCACAATTTGTTATTTCAAATAAAAATAAATATGTAACAAAAAATGTTGCAAAATTTGCAAAATTAGTTTTTTACCGCCAGCTTGACAAACAGCAACATGATTCATAAATCTATCAGCTAAACTATCAGCATCTGCTCTGAGAAACGTGGATGACCTAAAATTGTCTCAAACTTGACATTTGCGATCAATCCACAGTTCAGAATTAACCTTTTTTCTGAAGTTTGTAAGTGCTTGAAGATCTCTAGTCATTCCCTCATCATTGAGTATGATTTGCATTTAAATGGTGGAGGAGAGACATGGCGCTTACACCACTCATAGAGTATTCACTGCCATTACATGTGACATTTTCTGACAATTACATTTTCTCTGCTAAATTACAGAAGAGGACCTTTCTTTTAGCCCTTTTTGACCGTGAAGAACCAGAATCGTAATTCACCAGCAATGAGCTCCTCTCATTAAAACTTAAAAGAGAAATCTGCAAAACCGACATAAAGGATGAGAAAACGGCCATATGATGACTTGACATCATTCAGCTTTAAAGGAATATTATTCTCACCTTATTGTCTGTGTACTGCATCTGTCACTTGTACAGTCAGCTTATAATATGCAATGGTTTTGGAAGTATAATCATAACAAATCTTAACTATGTTCTGCAAACTCACTCACAGCACTCAGAATACTTAATTCTGATGGGTCAATAAAATATTACAAGGTCAAAAAGTTCATTTTTGTGAATCACTTTTTTGGTTAAAAATATAAACTGATTAATTCTTTGCAGAAGTCCCTGGGTGCCATTTTGCTTTTTGCAAATAAAACACTGCTGTACAGGATTATATTTTATATTTGTGTTGCATTTATTATAAATAAACATTTCAAATGCTGTTTCCCTAAATAGTCTTGTTGTGTTGAAGGCTGTTATTTAAAAAAAAAATGGTGTAGGATTTATTTAAAACAATTTTCACTCAGAAACTGCTAATAAATATCAAACATTATTTAAAAAATTAATTAGACAAATTAAATGTGCAATTTTTAAGTTTGAGGTTGAAACAGGTCAAAAAAACAAAACAAAAACAGTGTAATAGTGTAAGTGTATAATTACTTTAAGTCAACATAAAATCAAATTACTAATAAATGCAAAAAAATGAGTTTAATTTAATTTAGTTTTTAATTTAATTAAAAACTATAAAATTAATTACTTTTTTATTGAAACGACACTCAAAATGCAATATCATGGGGAAAAAAATGCTGATGGGAAACGAAAACATTGAAAACTTCTTTGTTTTAATAGAAAAGCATCGAAATAATTTGGAATTATAGGAATTAATATTTTACTGTTTAAGCTTTTTAAAAGATGCTTCTAAGTTTTACTAGTTTTCATAATGTAAAGTGTTAATTTATATGGTAATTTATTTTGTTTTTATTACGTTTTTTTTCAGCTTTACTTTTATTTTAGTACATCAAATTAAACTAAAAGAAAAGAAAAAATAGAAACTAGCTGAAAAGTTTTTCAAATTTTAACTTTTCAAGTTTTTATTTATTTTAAACATTTTCTTTATGGATTTAGTTTCAGCTTTAGTTAACTATAATAGTCTTGTACCAACTCCCCTTATTTTTTGAGAAAAGTTTTTCAGATTTTAATTTTTTCAGTTATTTATTTTTTTGCTTATTTTTAAAACAATTTCTTTATGGATTTACTTTCAGCTTTAGTTAACTATATTAATCTTGTACCAATTCCCCTTATTTTTTGAGAATAGTTTTTTCAGATTTTAATTTTTTTTTGCTCATTTTTAAACAGTTTCTTTATGGATTTAGTTTTAACTATAATAATCTTGCACCAATTCTCCTTATTTTTCATCAACTCCCCTCCAACCATCATAGACACACTTATTATAGAAAGAGATTTGAAAATAAAGGCAAATATTCCTGCAGGTACCAGCTAGTTTGACTACACTAGTTTATCGGCGCGTACAGCCTGCGGCGGGTTATACAGGGTCACCCTAGATCCAAAATAATCAGCCAAGGAGCTAATCAGCGAAGTGAGGTTATGGATTAGCACTGTGCATTTTCTAAACATTCTCATCTATGCTTTATGAGGGAGCAAATCTGTTAGCCTATCTCCCGATTCGAGATTGCTACCTTATGACTGCTAATCCATTTCTATAACAGCAAACTCCCATTTCACAGGGAAGCAGTGGATAAATCTAAAGTTCAGCCCAACCTCCATTTAAAAAGGAATCGATCTGTTGTCTCAATACAGAGTCATGTGATGAATTGTATGAGGATTTGAGAGTAACCTCAGAAGAGGAACAGAAAATTGACTGGGTCTCATTGTTGACATGCAGCAGAGCATCAGGTGCGCAGAGGTTATGAGACACAAACAGCACTTTACAGAGAAAACCGAGGAGAAACTCAATGAAAAGGGTCATTTCTTCTGTGCATTTGAACAATCTCGACATATTTCACAAATAATTACAAGGAAACGGCAAGCAACGCATTGAACTAAAAGTGGAAAGAATTTGTTTTCACAGTGTAGGAGTGGATGTTAAATAATGTAATTACTTTTATGCTTCTATTTCTGTATATGATTTGTTTTTATGCTAAATTAAGATTTAGATTGCATTATAACACGTCAATCAAAATACTAATTTGCAGAACATAAGATAAACGTATTCTCTGTACTTGGGAAGCTAAACAAAGATTTAGATTACACAACACTACTCTAATAATAATTTATGCAACACAAGGTATTTAGAATGGATACCATTTGGTTTAAATACAATAAAATGTTAGTTCTCATATTAATATTCATCTTTTGGGTAAGTATCATATTCACAACTACAAGCACAAATTAAAGGAAAGGTGAACCAGATTTTATGTTAATTTATACAAAATTAGAGCATTGCGTTCAGCTACTTAATGGTCTAAAAAAACAGCAAACAGTGTTTTTTTTTTTTTTTCCCCACCAGTCTGAAATATATTTTTTAAAATTGCACCACATGTTTGTAACCATTTAAAAATTGCTAAATGAATTCAGAAGGTAGTGCATGGCACAATGACCTGGAGTCCGGTTTCACATGTGCTGCCGCTGAATAACCTCCAGCTCATGTGTCATCTATTGAGAGTCTGTGACATAAATAACACACTTTATTCCAACGGTCAATTAATTCAGCAGGGAATCGATTGGTTGACGGGTCATGGAGGGGTAAATGGTACAATTCAGATAAAGCTAATAGACCATCATAACTCGAAATGCCAGTGTATCCAAGATTAAAGAGCATCCAGTACATACTAAACAACAGCATCTCATTAAACCAAGCTATACGGCCTTACAATTCAACCAAGCTTTGCATATCTGAATGATGTCATCCCTACGTACGTATGTGTAAAATTGTAATATTATGTCATCGAGCTAACTTTTTCCTTTAGAGATGTACATATTTAATGTGATGCTGTTGGTAGTGAGTTTGTTCTTCATATACTGCATCTGAAGGTCTCTTCAAGGCAAGGCTGTTTCACCAGGGGATGATATGAATATTATAGCTGTGCAAGGACACAAGATGAGCTATAACTGAGACAACTGAAACTGAATCGTTTCAGCCATCTAGACTTTCTCAACTTACTGATGTAAAAGCATGGGTGTTACTGACTCAAAAGTCAGTTTACAATCAGTAGTTGAGGCTCAGGGCTTTTACCTTGAAGATGATGAGAGAAATTATAGTATTTCAATTTTAAAAATACTGTCTTGTAATTTAGATTAATATGGAGAAGTAACACCTAAAAAGTTTATGTTAAAGGAGAAGTCCACTTCCAAAACAAAGATTCACATATAATGTACTCACCCCACCTTGTCACCCAAGATGTTCACGTCTTTCTTTCTTCAGTCGTAAAGAAATCATGGTTTTTTTTTAGAGGAAACCATTTCAGCATTTTTCTTCATATAATGGACTGATATGATGCCCTGATTTTGAACTTCCAAAATGCATTTCAAACTCATGAAAGTTCAAACTCAAGGCAACATAGACATCCATCATACGGAGAAAAATCCTGAAATGTTTTCTTCAAAAAACGTAATTTCTTTATGACTGAAGAAAGAAAGACATGAACATCTTGAAAGACAAGGGGGTGAGTACATAATCTGTAAATTATTGTTCTGGAAGGAAGTGGACTTCTCCTTTAATATTTTGGTAAACTTAATGTGGACCTCTCCAGACAGTGATTTACATGCAAGAAAAAACATGCAGCAACAGTTGTGTCCACATTATTCAGGGTTCCTACAGGGTTTGGAAAAGTATGGAACTATTTGTGTTACCAGACTTTTGCCCCTATTTATTTTTTTAGAATAGAAAATTAATGAAAATAAATTTATCGTACAAGAAGTAAGGTTTCATGGCAGCTGTTTAGTGATTTTTTTTTTAGTGATTTTTTTTTTAGTGATTGTCAAATACAACTGAACAAATTCACTGGTGCACTTTTTCCATTACACAAAATGTAGGTTATAAGCATTTTGGTTTTCTTCTCACAGTATTCTTAGCACCGTATTACACAGCCTCAAGGGCCTTTGCAAAAATAATAAAAATACAGATGTTTGTGTGTGCACAAGAAACCATTAAACTTAGCATATAGGACAATGCACACTGAGCCGCCTATTGTGTCATCAGCCCATTTCGCAGTGTAGTTTCTTGGCCTCAACAAAGTATGCATTTAAGAGACCTAAGGCTTTGAAATAAGGCATATTGCTCTAACGAAACCAAATTTGAAACACTTTTTTGCAGCACCAGTCTATTTTATAAACCCTTGAAACTTTATGGCATCAGCCCATTTCGTGTCATGGTCTCTACGCCGCCACACAGGATGTGTTATATTGGACATTAGGCCTTGATATTAGAGGTACTACCGTAAGAAAAGACAAATTTTGAGTAAGTAGATCTGTTAATTTATGTGCATCCATGCTCTTATTTTATACATAGTAAGATGGCAGCGATGCACAAAGGAAATAGGTTTCATAAAACTAGAAATTCTAATGCATAAACATGCAAAAAAAAAAAAAAAAACATGTGCACGAGTTTCTCGAGCGCATTTATTATTATTATTATGTATTGTAGGGGCTCTCTAAAGTTGTCACTTTGAGAAAATTGAAAAAAAAAAGAGAAAATAAAAATATATACAAATGACTGTACTACTGTATATACCAAATATAAAGCTGAAAACAATGCTCTATGAACCGTTTGTTAAAGTCTGGAAAAGTATGGAATTTTAAAATGGAAAATTTTAAAATGATTATACATTGATTTTAATATCTCTTTCTCATTCATGATTTGATCAGTTGACCAAAAGATGAAATTTTTTACACATAATCAGATTAACAAACAGAAAATAACATCAATTATTTTTAAGATAATAACTGGACACCACTAAAACGATATATATACAAAGTTAGAGTCAAAAGTATTCAACCCCCCTGACCTGCAAAACTTTATGCTGCCATGAACATTTTTTTTATAAAGGCACCAGCAAACTATTATAGAAAGTTTATTAATACAAATTTGAATGATTTTGAGAATGTAAAGTTGATTAAAAAAAAAAAAAGAAAATAGCTTTAAACATTCACATACACATTCATGATTAAAAACTCTTTAGAATCTTCAGAAAAGCTTACAATTTTAAACTATTACAGTCTCTGGAGGTAAATAATTTTAGTTACAGTTGTGTGTGTGAATATAAACACATAAATGTATATAAATACTGTATATACATACATTTTGAGTATGGGTATGTTGACTATGAGCGATCAGAGCATTGCACATTTTCTCAAATGATTTATTTTAGTCAAAAATAAAGTAATTTTACAGTAATACAGTACTTTTATGACATACAAGGGCTTCAGATATTATATTATATTATATTATATTATAATTTATTATAGAGCCGTCCACTTTCTAATGAATATCTTACTCTAAAATGACATTTCATGGCAATGGCTGATGCATCACTGTCCATCTGTCCTCATTTTGCTTTTTTCCCCCACAATCAAACGTTACCTTCAATCGGCTCATCAAGGTCTTTTCACTATCATACCGAGCATCGCCTGTGACTGAAATCAGTTCACCCTGCTAGTCAAAGACAAAGATGAGGCCTGACACGTCAGGGGTCACGAACAAAAAAAAAAAATCTGCACAGACCGTCTGATGAGTTCTTCCTAATGAGGAAATGTAGGCCACAACTGTCATTCCATTCATTTAGTCTGTCAGTCAGCCGCTTTCCCAGAGCTTTCTGTACGTATCTGTATAACACATCAAAGCTAAACGCGCCGGGAGTAATACTACAGTAATGGCAATGCCGTGATTTTTAAATCAAGATAAGCGTGTAAATGTTTTATGATAAGCCATATGCTAACAGATACTCAACAAGGGAAATGTCTTATGAAACCTACATAAAGTACGGCTTCATTATAACAAGAGGAAAGGGATCGACGATACAATCTGCCCAAAATGATGCTCAATTTATGTCTTATTAATGGCTCCTCTACTGATTTGCAGGCTTAACTAGGCAAACTCCAACCATCTGCCACTCACGGAACAGACTTTCTTCACAAAGAGCAATTTTCACCACCTGTGGCCCTGCTTAGAGGGATAAAAACAACTGTAGCTTTAAGAACTGCCAATGCAGCAGATAGTTAAAAGTGGAGTATGACACTTTACGGTCATTCCATATGGACCATACCGCAGCTAAAGTGACAGCTTCAGAATTCCTAATGAGGAAACAGGGTTTCAGAAAGGAAGCCATGTCACGGTAAACAGCCCACCTGTGACAGCGCCGGGGATGTGCTGGTTTTATCAGCGGGTCTATAGCGGGATGCAGTTTAGCAGTCGGAGGCTGGTGGTCATGGGCTGCAGCTTCTTCATACCTTCATGCTATGTTTATATCCCTCCATCTGTCCAAAAACAGAACGGATGAGTCAGCCCAACTGACATCAACTCCAACTCCAGCCTGGACACATATACTGTAAATAACACCTGGATTCACTTATTTCTGAGTTCATTTGCTCTGCTTAGAGTTGTGCACTTGAACTTTCATTGAGAACATTGAAACACTGTTTATTAATTCAAGCATCAGTAGAACTGAGGTTCATACTTATAGTTAGCAATTTAAACAGTAACATTTTACAATAAGATCTCATGGGTTACACTTATACACAAACTAAAACTGTATAAGATTTCAGTTCGAACTGAAAGCGTAAATCTAGGCTCTACGATGCTGGTTTCAGAGCAAATGCAAAACTGCGACATTTCATTCATTCACTGACACGCTTCACTTGCCAGTGCATATAGAGTGTTTTCACGACGTGTCATCAATCGGCCACATTGGCGGCACTGAACGTAAACAGTACCGCTGAACGAACGAACTCGCATATTTTGCTGACTATTGCTGCTGAAAATGGTCAATTGTTGTCATGTCATGTCAGCACTATAGACTGCCAAAAGTTATAACAAATCAAGGAGAAGAGAGGAAAAAACAGTGTAAAAAACTGTCTGTGGAACAAAAGGCATTTGTGGTCGGCTAAACAGATCCAGAATTTCCAGGGCAAGAATCTTGACAGCATTCGTGTTTGTTCTAATCATTTCCAGTCAGGTAAGTGAAATAATAGGCTAATATCTTCTATTAACTTCAGTTTTTTGTAGTTTTATTGCGCCCTTTCCTGTTTACTAAGTCCTTCTCTATGTGATTTAGCAGCTTTCACACATTTTTTCCATGGTTTAGACAGCATAAATTAACAGAACAACGTATTCAGTTTGTTTACAACTACACCAGTACTTACTTGCTTGGTTTGAAAATTATATATATACATAAAAAAAAAAAACATATAAATGTACAAACAAGAAAAAAAATACGTGAAAATGTATATATTCATATTGTATTTTTTTAAAGTGTACTATAAAAAATATATGTTTTTATTTTAATACTCATTTGTTATTTTAAAATATGATGGTATTATCACACTTTATTGTTTTGTGTATTATTTTATTTAAACAATAAACTAAATAAATACATAAAGTGCAATAATACTACTATTACTTTTATTCATTATTTTATTTTTGTAGTTATATTTAATGAGTCACACTATGTGCAGTGTGAGCACCAAACCAGATCTCCAGGTGCTTTCATGAGAACCAGATCGAAAACTTATGTGCATCCCTGACAATGAGCATTTGTTAACTAACAATAAGCAATAAATAAATACAGCTCTTTTCTAAAATACATTTACACTTTAATTCAGCAAGGATGCAATCAATTTATCAAAATTAACAGTAAACACATGTATAATGTCACAAAAAAGATTTTAAATAAACGCTGTTTATCATTGTTTTCACAAAAATAAGCAGCACATCTGTTGTCAACATTGATAATAATTATGAATGTTTCATGAGCAGCAAATCAGCATATTAGAATGATTTCTGAAGGATCATGTGACACTGAAGACTGAAGTAATGATGCTAAAAAAAGCTTTGATCACTGGAATAAATTACATTTTACAATATATTCACATAGAAAACAGCTATTTTAAACTTAATTTTACTGTATTTTTGACTGAATAAATTCAGAGAATTTTTTTCTTTTTTTTATATTTATTCATCTTTGGTATAATCTTTAGCATTTTTGTATGCTTGTTGCTGTTAATAAAAATACAAGTGTTCATTGGTCGTCCACGATACAACTTTTGATTTAAAAAAAATAAATAAAAAAAATGTACAGTAGATGGTGAAATTTAACATTGTTAAAGGGGTCATCGGACACACTTTTACATGTTGTTTGAACATTAATGTGTGTTGGTAGTTTATGTACAAATCTGGCCTAAAATTATAAAAATCCATGCAGTGGTTTTTAATTAATCTGTAAAAATAATATCCCCTTTTTCAAATCGAGCCATTCTCAGATGCCTGTCGGTGTGCCGTCACACCCACAGAGGCCGCTCCCACCATAGTTGATTGACATGAGCTCTTACCTCAGACCCACCCTAAATCAGCTGTAACAGTCCGACCTCCATTGTTTCGATGCCGGAGCAGGGATGTAAGTTAGACAATATCATCTCCGATTGAGCGATTGAGGTGTTGTGTTGCTGGATGTAATAATGAACATAGTGGTCGTCATTTACTCCTGACATCTGAGCTGCTGAAGATGCAGCTTCACCTAAAGCAGAAATGAGTATAAGGGTTTTTTATGAATCTCTGCAATCACCCTTCCTAATAACGTGCTAGTTAGCAAGTTTAGCGGCTAAATGCGGCTAAAGTAAACAATCTCTCAGAGCACAGCTCCAAGAGAGGGGCGGGGCGAGCAGAGCTCATTTGCATTTAAAGGAACAATCCATCAGAACAGGATGATTTTTGCAGAGCTGATTTTGACAAGGTAAAAAGGGTGTTGTTTTACACGACCGTTGAGAATTTTTAACCAAAGTATATTATAGACTTTTTATTAAGACCCTAAAGAATTATATCAACTTGTGGAAAATGGGCATCCGATGACCCCTTTAACAATCCTACAGACTTAAACTGAAAAAGAAATCCAAGTCATATCAACTGCAGAGACAAGCATTAAATAAATATGACCATTCTGCTTGTCTCCTCAACCCAAAAACACAGTCAACAGAAATGTGATCATCAGCAGTACATGATGTGAACTGTGACAGGAAATTGGATTCATGAAGTCTTGAGTTTTATTTGGTGGGAGAAAGAGCGTTCCTTTATCCACGAGCTGTCCAAATATTTCCCGTCGCTGTCAGACAGCTGGAGCGAACGTGTCAGATGCGGTTTGTGCGGAGCAGCTCTTCGAGTTAAAGGCGGCGAGCCGAAATGATTTGATGGTCACTCCCAGTATTGAGTTCCTCCTTCAAGTGCTGCCGGTGACTGTTTAATTCCTATTGATTAGCAATACAAACAGCCGTCCTCCGAGCAGACACTGCAGTCCTGCTTTAAACCGCTTCTGTAGTCCTTTTAGCAACCACCGCAGGACAGACCAGAAAGAAAGTGTCGAAACTAGTTTGTTATTATGATGTATGAAAGTTCAAGAAGAGTCATGCCGAACAGATAAGACTTAAACTGAGACCAAATGGAGACTTTCTCATGAGAAATAAAACTTTTCTTATTAAGTCTAAACAATCTGAGCTGCTTTTCACACTCATTGCATAACTCTACCAGTCACCAATTTGACCATTTCATACTGACAGGACACAATACGTGCCTGTCTGACCTCCCACACAGATTTCTTTACGTTGCCTCCCTAGCGGCCGTCTCTCATTAAAGTGTGTTTAATTAGGGCTCTAATAGAGGTAAGTAATGGAAAATCACATGCACTCACAACCCTTATCGCTCCAGCAATTTCCTCTCAAATTAAAAGTCATTACTGCTGCTCACTTTTATGAGATTGCAGTGTCACTTGACATGGCTTAACCATGACCAGACATCCCATCAACAGATCTGCGGTAATTGTCAGTTGGACATCTGCCATGATTTACATGAAAAAAAAGTTTTAATGTCCATAAAAAAAAAAATAATAATAATAATTTAAAAAAATAACACAAAGAGTAAAAATCACAAGAGTTGGGAAAAACGGCAGTTTTTGCAGCTACGCTCTGTTAAAGTGAATGTCTGCCAAAACAAGTTCAGGTTCTGCCATCATTTATTCATCCCGATGTCAAACCAAACCCAAATGACTTTCTTTCTTACAAACTACAAAAAAATACTTTTTTTTTTTTTTTTTAACATTGTTCGTGCTACTTTTACATAAAATTATTATGAGCTGATTATTATTTACACTATTATTTCAATGTTTTTAAAGAAGTCTCTTCTGCTCACAAATACTTCATTTATGTAATCAAAAATACAGTAAAAACAGTAAAAATGTGAAATATTATTACAAATTAAAATAACTGGTTTCTATTTGAATATATTTAAACGTGTAATTAATTCCAGTGATGAAAAGCTGAATTTTTAGCATCATTACTCCAGTCTTCAGTGTCACATGACCCTTCAGAAATCATTCTAATATGCTGATTTGCTGCTTAAGAAACATTAAAACAGTTGTGCTACTTCTTATTTTTGTAGAAACTGGTACATTTTAACTTTTCGGGATTCAGGATTCTTCAAAAAATAGAAAGTCAAAAAGAACAGTGTTTAGTTGAAATATAAATCTTTTGCAACATTATACAGTCACGGCCAAAAATATCGGCACCCTTTCAATTCAGAAAATTGTTCCAATTGCAAATGTTTTGGTATTTACATGATTATTGTTTTTTGTTTGCACAGCAACAACACACACACACACAAAAAAAAAAAAAACAGAAGAAAAGTCAAATTTGATAAAATTTCACACAGAACTCAAAACTGGACTGGACAAAATAATAGTCACCTTGTCAAAGTTGTAATAAATATTTGCTTTTCGAGCATGTAATGCTCTTGTAATTTGTATTTAGACACATCTGTGGCAAGTAACAGGTGTGGGCAATATAGCAATCACACTTGCAACCAGTTAAAATGGAGAAAAGTCGACCCAACCTTTGTGTTTGTGTCACACTGAGCATGGAGAAAAGAAAGAAGAGTAAAGAGTTGTCTGTGGATCTGAGAAAACAAATTGTGGAAAAACATGGACAATCTCACGGCTACAATCTCCAGAGATCTTAATGTTCCTGTGTCCACTGTGCGCAATATCATCAAGAGGTTTACAGCCCATGGCACTGTAGCTAATCTCCCTGGATGTAGATGGAAGAGAAAAATTAATGAAAAATGACAACAAAGGATTGTCCGGATGGTGGATAAAAAAAACCATGATTAACTTCCAAACAAATTCAAAAGAAAGCTGCGTCTCCACCAGAGGTCATGGGTCTTTCAGCAGGACAATGACCTGAAACACACTTCAAAAAACACTCAGAAATGGTTACAAACAAAGCACTGGAGAGTTCTGAAATGGCCAGCAATGAATCCAGATCTGAATCCCACAGAACACCTGTGGAGAGATCTCAAAACAGCAGATGGGAGAAGGCATCCTTCAAATCTGAATGACCTGGAGCAGTTTGCAAAAGAAGAGTGGTCCAAAATTCCAGTAGAGAGGTGTAAGAACCTCATTCATGGTTACAGGAAGTGATTGATTTCAGTTATTTTTTCCAAAGGGGGTGCCAATAATATTGACCAGTGCATTTTTTGGGTTCTGTGTGGAATTGTATCAGATTGGACTTTTCTTCTCTGTTTTTTTGTGTTGTTCCAATGCAAACAAAAAAATAAATAAACATGTGACTATCAAAACATTTGCAACTGCAACAATTTTCTGAGAGAAGTGTTGTACTTTCTGACAGAATTGCAAGGGTGCCGATATTTTTGGCCATGACTGTAAATGTCTTTACTGTCACTTTTGATCAATTTAATGCATTCATGATTAATTTTTTTCTAAGAAAAAGACAAACTCTTATTATTATGGCTCTATGTTGAAGTGCAAATGAATAAAAATATAAACACAAAGACATCTGTGCAGTATATTCCTTCTAAAGCAAATTAATAAGCTAAAACTACCCTAGTCAAAAAGTAATAGATTTAAAATGCATTTATTTCATACTAAGCATAGTTCAAATCTATTAACATATTTACTGACATATTGCTTGAGACTTACTGATATAAAAAAAAGAATTAAACTTGTGCGCAATGCACATTTCTTAATATTAAATAATTTTTAATGTCACTGTTGATGAGGACTGTATGATCTTTAATATCAGTCTTTAAATGCAAAATATTTAAAGTGTGCCTGAAGTGCACTTGCAATAGTTCCACTTCAGCACAATCAAATATACTTAAGTATATCTTTAGTTGGACTTCTGCCCAATTAAAGTGCATTAAGTACAAAATTAGTTGTTCCAGTTTAACAGATTTTAAATATACCAGTTCAGCATAGGCTACTAAAAGTACAACTGCAGGGTATTTTTATTAAGTACATAATATGTAAATGTATTTGTAGTATACTTAGCATGAAATAAATGTATTTAAATACATTTTAGCATATTTATTTTTCACTAGGGTAATTAACGTATTAAACCCCCCTTCTCCTCAGTCACAGCTCTCAAATCTCATTCACACTTATGCATATTCAAACATGGCATCTCAAAGATGTTTTTGGGTCACTAGTTGTTTAAAACTGACAGAAAATATACAAATCTGACTTAGACACAGTGAATCCCAATTTGCAGTGTGAGAGGAGGGTCACCTTCAGCGACGCGTACGTGTGTGTGAGTTTGATCGTGGCTCAGTTGGATTTCTGCGGTCTCTCTATGGCAGTGCGGAGAGGAGATCACTGGCTACTCATTTTGGCTCCGTATCGGAGAGGGAGACAGAGAAGATTTCCACTGAGCTGCTGTGAGTTCAAGGCCAGTTCGTGTTTAGCAGCCCACAGATCTGCTACAGGCAACGCCAGCTTCACACAGATGAATGGCCATCAACCCACGGCTCTCCCGCAAATACTACTGAATACAGTCAGCTCACACACAAACACACAACAACAGCACGAGACATGTGGAACGACGGTTGGCTTTTCATGTAATGTAGGCAACATGATGTCTGTGATGCTGAAAACAAGGACAGAGTCGAGTCATAAAAATAGAATTTAAAGTATAATACAGAGTGTCAATGACTTTGGCAAATTTTGGATGAATAAATCAAAAGTAGGGCTGTTCTTCACCTCCAGAGCTGCTCTGAGACACTTCATCAGCATTTCACAATTTTATTTGATAAAACTTTGTCAGATACACACAGAAACCATCTTCACTTAAAAAAAAGACAAAATAAAAGTTCAGTCTAACTTGAAGAAATTATGACAGAAATATTTTGCTGTTGTACAGTAGAATGTCTTTCATGTTTTTTTTCTTCCAGTAGTAGTAATAATTTTAATTCAACAATAAAAATGTTGATAATTCTGTGTTTATTGCTTAAAAGTTTCTGGATTTATGATGTAAAGCAAATGAATTATTAAAAATGTAATGAATGAGATTCATGCATAAAACACTGACAAAAAGTAAAAGGAACTGATTTTAATTTGATTGCATCATAAAAGATTAATTAAATTGTTAATGTTTTACGCATTGATTTGATTAACATAATTTTTGATAATATTATTGTAAAAATAATTTATTATATTATAATAACTATTAATAACTATTATTGTAAAAAAAAATAGTAACAATAATATTTAAAAAATAAATTATAATTAATATATATTTTATGAATCCAATTGATTATACATGCATTTTTATTATTGAATTAAATATAACATAATCCAGATTAATTAAAATAGGAAAAAAAAGATTTTGGGGGAAAAAATAAAAACATTTGTATAGGCCACTATTATTGCAAAAAAAAAAAATAATAAATAAAATAAAATAAAATAAAATAAAATAAAATAAATAATAAATTAAATTGGTGAAGCATTATAATTCAATTGATTAGACATGTTTTTATTTTTTTTAATTAAATGAACTATTAATCCATTAAAACTGAATCTACACTAATTTAAACTGAAACATATTTTGGGAAAAAATGAAACATTTGGGGAAAAAGATTACATTTTTGTTTACTAAATTTTAATTTAACTATTAAAACAGATTCTAGAACAATTTAAATGGGAAAAAGGAATTTGGGAAAAAATGAAATAGAATGTGAAAATAAATAAATAAATAAATAAATAAAATTCTTATGCGGCAATAAACAATAAGAACATCAAACAATATGAACTATTTAAATGGAACTTGGGAAAATAAAAAAAATAATAAAAAAATAAAATAAAATAAAATAATAAAATAAAATAAATAAAAACTAAAAAAAGAGCAAATTAAAATTATGTTTGGCAGTATCTGACCCTTTAAGCCACAAATCCTGTCGATGGAGCTTCACTTGCATTGAATCTAAAACCAATAAACAAACCTTTAAACACATGAGCTGGAAGCCGGAACAGATGGAGGACCAAAGACCCTCCAGACACATAGAGATTCACAGCTCTGTCAATCTGAGGACAGTCTTTGGGTGTCCAGAGGAGCCGCTTTAACCTGTGAGCAACACCCACAGACAGAGCATGTAAAAGCTCCAGTCAAAAGATCCTTCCTCTAACAACGAGTGGTTTGAAGCCGCAGCTCGTGTCGTCTAAAAATGTAAGTCGACATCACCGGAGCATCAATCACTCGGACAGCGGCAGCTGCAAGCGAACAGGAACAGCAGGATAATCAAAGACTCGCACAATACAAGACAGCACTGACACCCGATGAAGAATGAGGAGAGAGAAGCCATGGAAACCACAGAGAAAAATAAATATATAACAGGTAACGAGGAAGGAGGGGAAACACCAAAATGCTGTACCCATTTATGTAATAAAAAGTCACTGAAAAACTTCGGCCTGACTAATACTGTACATAAATGACCCTGATGGTGAATATGATTATTTCAGTCTGTTTCAGTCTGTACAGCTGTTATTAAGATTTCACTTTTTCTGCTGAAAGCAAGAATGAATCATTACAAACAACCAAAGACAGCTCAATTATGCTAAATTCTACAGGCTAGAGTTGTCACGATACCAAAATGTCTGCAGGTTCTGATTTCAACTGAGACACTCTGCTAAAAGAAAAGAAAAGAAAAGAAAAGAAAAGAAAAGAACACACACATATATATATATAT
>JAHKKF010524563.1:19340-31092 GCA_019740295.1 Labeo calbasu | reverse complement strand
AAAATAAAAACAATAAAAATATAAAGTACAATAAATAAAATAAAAAAACAACAAAATGGAATAAAAACAATAATAAAATGAAATGAAATGAAATAAAATAAAAAAAAAACACTGAGAACTAAAGATATACCAATGAAACAATGACAGTTCACCCAAAGTTCTGTCATCATTTACTCATTCTTACAAACCTCTACGACCTTTCTTTTTTTGTGGAACAGGACAAAAAAGATATTTTGAAAAATGTTTCAACTGTTCGTGTCCACACAATGAAAGTCAGTGGGATCCAAAACAACTGTTATTGTATGGACAGAAAACACAGAGATATTTTTCAAAATACCATCTCTGATTCATAGAAGAAGAAAAAGTGGTTTGGAACAACATGAGGGTGAGTAAATAATAACAGAAAATTAAGAATATTCCCATTTGTATTGTTTTGTTGTCCACTATTTTCAGTTTTTTTGTAAAACATACAAATTGCATCATCCAAAAGTCAAATTCACAGTTGTTACACACGCCCGTACTCTCTAAAAATAGCAGAGCAATAAAATGTGGTAACTGGTGCTTCCGCCTATGTTGCCCACATAACTTTTTATTTATACAATCTAATAGTTTTACATGGTCAAAACGTTTGCAGTGAGATCGGGAACATGTATTTCAGCGAAACAGCAATGAGTATTGTTAAACAATAGATGCGGACGGCGTGCTGCCGTTCTGGAAAGGAGGGGAAAGACAGGTGTCCAGACATCCACAGGCCTGCACTACACAAGCGTGTGCAAGGCGGGCAACCAGTCTTTCCTGCTATTGTCTGTGTGGGTGACAGGAGTTCCTGTAAAACTCTTCCTCTATACAGCCACATGTTTCAGCCTCCACACACACACACAGACCCTGAACAAAGCCCTAATTCTGCCCCCGCCTGGAATTTCCTGCTCCTGCTCTCATAATGTGCACACACACATACACACACACACACACATACTGTCGACAGCTGTTTCTGTGTTGTCAGCTGACCCTCATCTTCTGCTTAGCCAACAAAAAGGGGGCTGTGCTTTTGAAGTCCATAAGCAGAGGTAAAGAAAATGTTCTTGTTTCCCATTAAGACACACACACACACAAACACACAAGAGCACAGAAGGTTTTTAGACTCCACAGTTTTTCTCTCAAGCGGTATCAGGATCAAACAAACGAGAAAAGCACCTGGCAGAGGCCGGAGAGAGATATGGAAGGGGAAGGACAGAAAAAGAAAGAGACCATCTGCAGGAACCATGGGAAAGGAAAACTCAGGAACATGCATGGTAAACGGTACATATGGGCAATATAATCCATATGGGATTCACTGACAGTGTTTTGGCTCACTTGTTCTTCTGAAGGTAAATATTACTAACAGGAAGAGAAATAAATCAAATCTGCACACCATTTTCATACAAGCTGATATCATAATACATTAAATGGACATAATTTCCTCGCTGTAAAAACTGACTCAAATATATGTATTTTTATGACCTAGACATTTGAGTAATTTCCATGACATTTCCAGACCATGACATTTCAAATATTTGATATTTCAGGTTTTCCATGACAATGAGAACCTTAGATTGTGAATGAATGTTTTTGACCAAATCCGTAAAGAGAAAAATCATTCTTGTTACTTTCCACGCATCATAATTTTTGTTCACTGGAGTCTTGCCCTTTTGAAGCACAAGCACATGACTGCTTATGAGCACAAACCAACATCATTTGAGTGATGATTGTGAAGGAGCAATTCATCAGTTTGGCCTACTGAACGAATACAGTCCTTCTTAAAATGAGTCTGCATTTTCACAAAATGGCTTTGACAAAATAGAACAGACCAATAGAAATGACAGATCTGCTGTTTGTCATTCATGTGAAAACAGCTTATGATACTTAAACACTCTTTCTAGTGTCTCAAAGTAGGTTTTCTGAAAATACAAATGTTAATAAAGGATAATAAAGGAACATTTACACCAAGAATGATAACTATAATTATACTGTCCGCACTGACGGGCAAAAATATTTAATTTATTATGAAAGCGCGCTGTCATCTTGAGCTCTTTAAAGTCAAGTAGATGCCGAAAGGCTGTGAACGGTTTTGTCGTTCATCAGCTGGGTCTAAAAAAAGCTCTAAAAATGACTTCAAAGGTAATGTTGCTCTGTGTTGTTATAATTGTGGTGTGGGCTCTGTTCTTATACAATGTGAATGATTATTCAAATGCTACTGTTATAAAGTTATCGTCTTTGTTGTGAATGGGCCTTAAAGTAATAGTTCACCCAACAATAAAAATTCTGTCATCAATTACTCACCCTCATGTGGTCCCAAACCTTTGAAACACAAATTAAGATATTTCTGATGAAATCCGAGAGCTTTCTGACCCTGCATAGACAGCAACGCAGCTACCATGTGTTCATGGTACTCTTGTGAACGCACATCTGACTGACTGACACAGAAGAGACGAAATTGTTGAATAAAGTCATTATTTTTGTTTTCTTTGCACACAAAAAGCATTCTTGTAGCTTCATAAAATTACGGTTGAACCACTAATGTCAAATGGACTGTTTTAACGATGTCCGCTACCTTTCTGGGCCTTGAACATGGTAGTTGCGTTGCTGTCTGTGCAGGGTCAGAAAGGTCTCAAATTTCATCAAAAATATCTTAATTTGTGTTCCAAAGACGAACAAAGGTCTTACAGGTTTGGACTGACATGAGGGTGAGTAACTGATGACAGAACTTTCATTTTTTGGTGAATTATCCCTTTAAAGAGCAGGTCATATGGTATTTTAAAGTGTCCTATTGTGTTTGAGTCCCCTACAACAGGTTTAAATGCATCTAAGGTCAAAAAACATTGTAATTTTCTCAGAATACACATTTATACATAGAGTCATTTCTCAGTGTTTCGAAACGATTCGTTTGATCAGTTCTGAGTGTAAGGTTTGTAAACGCCTCCTTTCCATAAGCTTACTCTTCTCTGATTGGTCAGCTGGCCAAGCCTGTTGTGATTGGTACAGCGAGGAGTACTTGAGCAAGTTAGCGAGTGCCGTGTTGATCTGTGTTGCCAAGTCTGCGGGTTGAAGCAACCCCAATAATGTCATATTTAGCTCCTGGAATGTCAATTTACCAGGGGACCCCCAACAAAAAATGTGTATTTTTAACAGGGACCCCCCTCGAAATGCGATTGGGCTAGTTTAGAGCTAGTTCTGAGTAGTAATTGGGCAGGTTTTGTTGTGAAAACCTGGCAACCCTGACTACCATTGACAAAGCATGCCATGCACCTTTACATAAAACAACAGTGCTCCAATCCGTTCTTAAAACAATGACATAAATACATTTTGCTTAACACTTATGCAAGCGAACCGTGCCCACAGCTAAAGTTCAGCTGCTAAACTGTAAACACTTAACAAAACAATAATTGTGGATACGTTAGCCAAGTGCTAACGTGACTAACTGATGAAACAACACAGTTTGTAAACCAAAATATGTCTACACTCTTTATTATTACATGAAGTAAGTAGAACAACGACAGTCTACATTAATCAACACATTCTTAGGAAATAGTGGGTTCACAACAAATGATCAGAACTATTACAGTACTACAGTAATATCGTGGTTTACCTGGAAACCTAAAACTGCACTAGGTATACATCACTAATAATTTATATTTTGAGCACTAAATTGAAAATGTACACAAAACGTATCAAACAGACTTATAGGTTGTGGCTCGGAGATGCTTGTTAGTCCAAATAAAGAAGATCAGAAGCCAAAGTAGATAAAAGCCAAGATTAGAGAAGCTGTCCTCGGTAAAACAACGAGCAACAAATGGGTTTGAATTTTATTGAAAAAATGAACTTTAACCACTGATTCTTCACAACATCAACTTTCGGCAATGAAAACGAAACAAACTTGCTTTCAAAGCACATAACACAGAGTGTTGGAAACACACCTAGCGGAAGTGTTTGTGGGCAGGTCAGAGTGTTTGCATTATTTTTCGAAAACCCATATGACCCACTTTGTAAGACACTGATTGAATCTGAATGAACAGATTCAAAAGACTCAAGTCATTAGGATGAATCAAATGAATTCCAACCACAAGCCTAGATAACCAATCAGCTTCTATTATGTAGTGATCATGAACTACCGACTCCGATTTAGTCACTCACCTGGACTGTCCACCCTCTTGTAGTGGTAGGGATTGATGCACACATCTTTCTGCTTAGATCCAAAGGGGAACTCGCAACACTCCAGGGCCTTGAGCTCATGATGCGACTGCAGGTCCGGCCAACGCCATACGCGGCAGTAGATGACATGAGGCAGCCCCTTCCGGTGTGACACCTGGAGCCTTCCGTCCAGTGACCGCGGGATAGTGACACAGTTGCTTGGCTGACCGGGACAGCTGAGTGCCCTCTCCAGCTCCTCCATAGCACCCTTCTTCTTCTTCAGCTTCTTGACCAGAGCATCCACCGCCTTCTCTGCCCACTTCTCTTCTTCGTCCCCTTGCTTCCAGCCCAGCAGTCGCTTGACCGCCGGGCTGGTGAAGGAGAAGAGCGAGGTGACGTTCATAGTGGCGCCACGTGCGCCCCAGCCAAAGCTGTCACAGTTACTCCGTAGGATTCAGCCACACAGGAACAAGGAATTCTGCTCTACCTCCTCCAAGAGAATCAAAAGCTCAACCACAGCGACACATGGACAGGGGTACTGCTGAAAGCTGTGTTGTTCCAGAGCTAGATCAGACTGTCAAGTGCACCTGTAAAGAAACAGACAACTCAGTCAGACATTTATACTTTGGGATGTTTAACATATTCCACACTAAAGGCTGGAATAAACTACATGAGTTTTGCCTAGATTTCTGGTCTTATTTGGATTCTGCACAAGTTGCTGGTAGAAAGTCAGATATACACTGCAGATACAGTTGAGGTCATAAGTTTACATACACCTTGCAGAATCTGCAAAATGTTAATTATTTTAGCAAAATGCATATTATTTTTTTATTTAGTACTGACCTGAATAAGATATTTCACATGAAAGACATTTACATACAGTCCACAAGTGAAAATAATAGATGAATTTATAAAAACGACCCCATTCAAAAGTTTACATACACTTGATCCCAATACTGTGTTATTACCTGAATGATCCACAGCTGTTTTTTTTGTTTTTTTTTTAGTGATAGTTGTTAACTGCCTTAATGCATTGTGTTTCCTTCTGAAGCATCAGTGAGTGTCTGAACCTTCTGTAATAGTTGCATATGAGTCCATCAGTTGTCCTCTGTGTGAAAAGATGGATCTCAAAATCATACAGTCTTTGTTGGAAAGGGTTCAAATACACAAAAATACTGGAAAACCAAAGAATTTGTGGGACCTAAAGGATTTTTCTGAAAAACACAGGCAGTTTAACTGTTCAGCACAAACAACGGACTCAAGAACAATTATCACTAAAGTATTAACAGTATTAAGGATTAAGTGTATGTAAACTTTTGAATGGGGTCATTTTTATAAATTCATCTATTATTTTCTCTTGTGGACTATATGTAAATGTCTTTTATTTGAAATATCTTATTCAGGTCAGTACTAAATAAAAAATGTCATGCATTTTGTAAGATCCCTCTTATTTTGGTAAAATAATTAACATTTTGCAGATTCTTATTAAATATTCACTGAAGTTCTTTACATTTTGCTGTAGATGATTTTACCATTACGCTGCATTAGAAGCCTTTCTGTAGTCAGTTTAGTTGAGGTATCCTCATGCACAAACACTTTAATGTCACCAATCCTGAACAAATGACGCAATACATCTAGCCTGAGATCACTGTGATGATGACATCATTCTTTTACGGCTTCTCGGAATGGCTGCCTTCAAAATCACAGCACAAAGCTTCCAATTACATCTGCTCTACGGTAAGTTCTCAAAATGGCTTTCAGCATATGGGAAGTGGGATGTGTTCATACGGCACGCTAAATGATACTGGTGTGACACACTACCGAGTGATGCTGTACAGCACTGAACAATGTCCTGACTCATATCAGTTTCCTCAAACGTAAAGATGCTGCAGCTTACAACAGGATGCCATTCAGGTGACTGAAAGCTGTAGGCTTTGAAACATATTGTAGGTTCTAGTTAACCATACACCCGGTCCAAAAAAAGTGTAAAAAATTTAGGAACGGGAGCCGTTCCACATCCTGAGAATAGAGAGGAAACGCATTTGGGATAAAGATAAAAGCATCCATTCAGAGAGATCCCAAAGCAGCCATTCACTAACCAGCATTCAGGGAAGGGAAATAAGAGTGCACAATAAGAGTTCACACTTCTTTTGAAGTCACCAGATGGTTCGGCATAGCATCCTCACTGGAATAAAGCATGAGGCCTAAAATATATTTCTTGGGGTGGGACACTTTCACATCCAGTATGATAACTGAAACACTTCTGAATTGCATAAACATTGTTATTGCTCTTTCTAGACAAAACCTATTTCTTTTTTTCCATTTCCTTCCACACATATGAAAGGTCTAAGGTTATTTTGTTTTGAGTCTGAGAGGCAAGAAAGTCCTTTTTTCTACTAATTCTGTTTTGGCCCATCAACACTAGATAAGTAAGGTGACATCAGATAGCAGCTATTTGAACTATGCTGAGTGCTAAGAATAATGTTGTCCTCGGTGAGTGTGACTGCCCTCAGCTACTGTTTCACTTTAGAAAGCTTGTCTGATGTAGGTTACAATCAGGGCAAAGTGTCACAACACAAATATATATATTTTAATTCAATCAATTTTTACACACCTGCTGCAAAAATCTTAACAAAAAATCTAAACTAGCATGAACTCTGCACATCACAGTTGGAGTCATTCAATGAAAACAGTTGCTGTTTATTGGAAGTTGCTGTTAAGTATAGAGAGAGTAGTAGCTGTTATCGTTGACCACACCAAAAGGTAGGCTTAAAAGTTCCTGCTATATTTAGCACTATCTCGCAGCCAAATATTTATTTAAAAGCCTAGGACCTTATGCTGTTGTCAGGGAGAAGATGAGCAACAGGCAGGAAGAGCATCACCAATAACCTGCGAGATAGAATATATTTTGGTTGGTTGTTCAAATTTATTGTAGTCTTCCATAATAGAACCTAAACCTAAAAGTTCTTTCTTCTTAAGACAAGCAAAGAAAGATAACAGATGGGTTGAAGATAAAAATGTGGAGAATTTTCCATCTGTTCTTACTGAATAAGGACCAGGTGAGCTTGCAAAGACTTCATGCATGGAAGATCTGTCAGTGAATCAGTGAGGAATCGTGGATTCTTCTATTGCTTAATGCTTTTTCAGATTAACAGTGATACAGATCTTTCAGTTCATCTCAAGTTCCCATCTTAGGTGTAATGTTATTAGGGATGCACTGAAATTTCAGACAAAACTTCTTGTTTTTGTTTCCAATAGCACTACTGTGCTGTAACCCACTATGCTCTGCTCACATGCTTTGATAATAATGTCTTTGTAGGACTATATATTATTTGGATAATTAATCGAAAAAAAGTATATCTGA
This sequence comes from Labeo calbasu, assembly GCA_019740295.1. Classification (NCBI taxonomy): domain Eukaryota; kingdom Metazoa; phylum Chordata; class Actinopteri; order Cypriniformes; family Cyprinidae; genus Labeo; species Labeo calbasu. Next base: position 23,561 of record JAHKKF010524563.1, on the reverse strand, counting down.
TTCTGTTGGATAGAACTAAGTGAAAATAATATATTGCTATTTAATTTTATGCTGTTACTTTCAATAAAGTGTGGTTTATTTTTTTATTTTTTTTTATTCAGTATCAATCAAATTATTGAGTTAAATTAAAAAGTCTTACAAACTTACTTTATATTATTTAATAAGATAATAATTATTACAAAGCATTTTTGGTTTCTGTTTCATGCATCCAGAATTTTTGGTTTCGGCCCAAATATTTCATTTTGGTGCATCCCTAATGTTTATAGGCCTAACATACAACATCGTAGCCTGCTACTACTACTACTAATAATAATAATAACAAACCTTTGAAGAGATACATTTAAAAAAAAAAGTTTTTAGCATGGGAATCAAACTTAGCAAAAGCACCAATACTAAATACACATCATTACATTTTTTTAAAGATTTTCAAAAGAGTTTTATTTTAACATTATAACCACTAAAAAGTGGTATTACTTTTCATTTGTTAACTTTTAATCTCTTTTTTATGTATGTATGCATGTATGTGTGTATGTATGTATGTATGTATGTATGTATGTATGTATGTATTTATTTATTTATTTATTTTTTATCTGTTTTTTTTTTATAACATTCACTAACACACTTTTGGATTGAATTTTAAGAATATTAATGCCTTCTGAACCATTGCAGCATGTAAGTTTGTGCAAGTAAAATAAACATATTTTGTTTGAAAATACTGTAATATCATTTATAATATTATATATTACTGAGTATATAATATATAATATAATACTGTTTTGATGTTGTCTTGTTAGAATATGAATGAACTGTTTGAGTTAATACTGATAATTTTCAGATTACATGTTCTCATAAATTTCATATGATGATATATATATATATATATATATATCAGGATTTCTGAAAAATATATTTTATTTTATATACATTGCCAGTCAAAAGTTTTTAATTAAAAAAATTTAATTTTGATCACAGGAATAAATTACATTTTAAAATATATTCAAATAGAAAATGGTTATTTTAAATAGTAAAATATTTCACAATATTACTGATTTTGCTGTAGTTTGGATCAAATAAATGCAGGCTCGGTGAGCAGAAGACAATTCTTTAAAAAAACATGAAAAATCTTTTTCTTCCATTCCTTGTTTTTCTGTGGTGCATGTAAAATTTAAAATAATTTATGTTTTAATTATTTTTTTAATTAATGAAAAGTGAAGTTGTAACATGGTAACAACAACATTCTTACATTCTAAAAAATATTTTAAAAATCATACAGTTTAAACTCAATAATAATGAACATTGTGAAAGAAAATGATAAACTTACAAAAAAAGAGGGAAAATTAAGTTACTTAGCACATCTGAGATTCTGATATCAGTGACAATGTAATATTACAGGGTGCATATTATGACACCCAAAACTCTCTCTATAAAAGGCGGAGCAACTCTTCAACACTTTTCGGTGACTGTTACAAGTATCTCCCTGACACATCAAGAGCTTCTTTATCTTTACGTATCACAGGCAGCCAGGGGCTTCTCATTGTCAAAGGCTGTAGGCCACTTCAAACTCAAAAACACATGCAGCTGTTCCCTGAGGGAATCTGTCATACACGTTGAAAGCACCCTTCCCGAACTCAAACACCACACATATCGTGTATTCCCACAGCAGGTGCTGTCTGAACATCCGTAGATGCAGTTCTCACACCAGACCCTTGGGTTTGGTAAGATCTTTTGCTGTGTCTGGTTAGAGCTTTGATGACCACCAACAGGTCTCTGAGTTGCTATCCAGCTGGCTTGTTTAATTCAATTCCACATCATTTGGAAAGGAACTCCACAGTACAAACATCTAGGCATACAAAGACTGTCGGAGTGATGGGAATTGATACATATTATTGAGGATTCATAAAATCTGACCACTTGTCTGACCACACACTTACGTAAAAGGTCAATATACCATCGTATTGACTCAGACGATGTTAGTTTGCACTGTCTGGAGTTCAGTCAAAACAACCAATGCTCAAAGGTAAGTTCATCTGCCTAGGGATACAAAAATTGGGCGGAGACAAAATGAGCCTAAGATGAGCGTAAAGGGGTCTTGTCAGTGAACTTGAGCACTTGCTGCTTGAAAAATTGCGCAAATGGAAAAAAACGCCAGTTTCGGTTCCACATTTGCAATGCAAGGGCAGCCATTAAAATGCAATCACTGAACGTTCAGCTAGTGCTCTCCAGGCCTGAGTGCATGTAAATATTAGCATTAGCTTGAGGGTTGGTGCAGCAGGCAGAGCTAATGTGGCTCCCATCACGCAACTTTGACAGCCTTGACCCCCCGCATCATCTCCATGTATCATTTTGCGCTGGTTCAGTGCCGTTAATCAATTTAGGAGGCAGTAATGATGCTCTCTCGGCCCTCCCAGGGGACTCTGCATTATAAAGAACTTACATTATTTATCAAGGGCTGGATCTGGGGCCCTCCATTAAGCGCCAGCTCTATTGCGATGTTCTCTAATAAAAAAAACAAGGGTTGGGGGTTGGACAAATGGAGAAGCAGGGATGAAGAGAAAGTGAGAGTGAGAGAGACAGACACTCGAGAGCAAGTGCGTTTCAAACTCCCTGTGATGCCACATTTAAATCAAACTGGCCAAAGGTTCATGCACAACAGCTAATGCTCTGTAAACTGATGGCGAATTGTTTGTTCTCAGTATGCTGTGAGTCACCGCAGAGCTTCGCTGATCCTATGAGGCAAGAAACCACTGTGATTACAAAAGAAGATTGACCTGTTACACTTCTGGAAGTCATTTAAAAGGCATTTCATATTTAGAAACATGAATACATCATATACGTTATATCCACACACAGATGGATGCTTTCACTTTACATTTTCCAATCAGAAAGCAGACACACTATGTTGGTCTGTGTATAAAATTCCTGTCATATTTCCTCATGTGATATACAGTTGTGAATATAGTTACAGTAGTGAATATAGTTTAATTATGTTTAGCTTGTTTACGTATTTATGTATTCATTTATTTATTTATTAGATATCTGCTCATTTCTCACAATAATAACACCACCACCAACAACAAAACAATATTCATGAATGAAAACATCGTTTTAGGTCTGTGAACAATATGTCAGATATATATTATGATATACAGTTGCGATAATTTCCAATTATAGTGGACAGGAAGGATGATGATGATTATTATAATGAATAATATTGTTGTTTACCAACAACAACAATAATAATAACGACCAACTTTTAATACAGTAAGGCTGTGAAGTGATTAATCGCGATTAATCACGTCCAAAGTAAAAGTTTGTTTACGTAATAAAAAATCTGTGTATAATGTATTTATTATGCATATATATATATAATACACATGCATGTATATATTTAAAAAGTGTTATATTTATATAATAAATATTCATATATATATATATATATATATATATATAAATATTTTAAAATATATACACGTATTTGTTTATTTACATATACGCAGTATATTATTTTTATACATAGTTTTTATACAAATATACATAGTATATTATTTTATTTACACACATATATTATGTAAACACAAACTTTTTTTCCAGATGTGATTAATCGTGATTAATTGTTTGACAGCCTACAACAAGCAAAATGTAATTACTTTTATTTTTCACTTTTTATTTCTTTTATTAAATAATGAATAAAAATAAATAAATAAAAAGTGTAAAATGTTTGGAAAAATCTGAAAATGTAAATACATAAAACTGAATGTATTAGATTTTAAATATTTTTAGGTCACTGTTCAAACCTCGTTTAAGATTTGATTTTCAAGATTGGGTACCACAGGGGGTCTGCCAATTACTGTTAATTACTGCTAATTACTGTTTGATCCCAAACTAATTTTTCTGACTGAAATTAAAATGTGCATTTATCAGAATTACAATATTCAATTATAGCCAACGTCAAACACTAAAGTTTAGCTAATTGTTTAATTGCCCCACCTGTTTTAATGTATTGAAAATGCATGTACAATCAATAATGATTATTTTAATGGCTTTTCAATGTACTGTACACATGCAGTTATAGCCTAGCCGTAAAATGCAACCCTCAATTTTAAACAATGTATAAGGGGGTCACTTTTCATCTCAGTCCACCAAGGTAACTCACCCAAACAATACAGTAAGTTAAATACTGATATAAGACAATCACTCACACACACACACACACACACACAC
>JAHKKF010524563.1:0-15664 GCA_019740295.1 Labeo calbasu | reverse complement strand
TATATTAAAATGCACTTTCAACAATTCTTCTGGGAAAACGTGTATTACTGAGCTAAAAAGGCATAATGTCACCATTGCAACATAGCTGTAATATTAACTTATAGTAATATGAGCAAGTTTCACAAAATCATGTTAACACATATTGTTTATGTATCTTGAGCAGGGTTATTTTAGTAAAAAAAATAAAAACAGAACAGAAACTAAAATTAAAACTATAAAAGCTTTTTTTTACTTAAAATAACATGAACATTAACTGAAATAACAAACTTTTTATTTAAACTATTTGCCATGTGGCAACATTTCTCATTTTAATTCAGTTTAACTTGATGTACAAAAATAACAAAAACTAAAACTGAAAAAAATAAAAAAAAATGTAGACACATAAGGAAAAAAAACAAACAAACAAATTACTACAATTTAGTTATTCTAATGAAACAATTAATATTTTAAGTTTTCCAAACTGGCTCCATTCACTTCAAGCGCCACACTGTTACCCACATTTTTCTTTTGTTTAGTTTGTTTAAACACAAGTAGGGCAAATCAATTTTTGTGGTTACATTGAACCCATAATATTCCTAAAAGGAATAATTCACCCAAAAATAAAAAATCTGTCATTAAGTACTCACCCTTATGTCATTCCAAAGTGGTAAGACCTTCGTTCATCTTCAAAACACAAGTTAAGATATTTTTGATGAAATCCGAGAGCTTTCTGGCCCTGCATAGTCAGCAATGCAACTGACAGAAAGGTAGTAAGGATATTGTTAAAACAGTCCATGTGACATCAGTGGTTCAACTATAATGTTATGAAGTTACAAGAATACTTTTTTTGTGCACAAAGAAACAAAAATAACGACTTTATCCAACAATTTCTTCTCTTCCGCGTTAGTCTTCGACGCGTTTTCACAAGAGTTCAGGCTCTTGGATTTCATCAAAAATATTTTAACTTGTGTTTCGAAGATAAATGAAGGTCTTACAGGTTTGGAATAACATGAGGGTGAGTAATTAATGGCAGAATTTTCATTTTTGGGTTAATTATTCCTTTATGGTTGTTATACCTTGAATGCCTTAAACATACTATAAAAAAATACAGTTTCCCTCTCTCTGAGAGTTTGAGTTTCTAATGAACACCTAGAAACTTCTAGAAAGCACATTCTGGAGGTATGTGTGTTAAAAAGATGAGAGAGCACAGTGGCCTTGACAGCTGACCGTGGATGCCTCCTATTTTCCTCCGTGATAGGATAACAACTTTGGTGACTGGCATTTGTTCAAATGGACAATATGTTATTTGTAAATGGGCGGCGTGTAAAATGAAGCTCCCCGCCCTGGCCTGGCTAGAGTTAACCCCTCTCCCCACCATCAGCAATCCCCATGGTTGCTAGGAGGGTGGTCTGCCATACCCCAGGGTGGAGAGAGGAATAAGAGGACAATTGTGGGGCTTTGCATAAGGCTCAAGAGGCTGGAACAGCTGCCATGGTCACTTGGTGGAGGGCTTGCATACTGAAGACCACGCTAGTGTAAAAGCATTTGCCAAGGTCGTCCTTGTCATTTGTGATAAAAAGCCCATTGAGTCTGGTTTTATGAACACACTTTTGACATACTGTTAAGAAGAAATTGGTTACACATATTTGATTTATTTAACATGCATTATATTGCAACTAAACTTGAGCCTTACTGTACAAAAATGTTTGTATTTTTGGTAACACTTTACAATAAGATGTCATTTGTTAACATTAATGTGTTAACTAACATGAACATACAATGATCGATACATGTATTACAGTTTTTATTAATAAAAATACAGTTGTTCATTGTTAGTTCATGTTAGTTCACAGTGCATTAACTAATGTTAACAAACACAACTTTTAAAATTTTAATAATGCATTAGTAAACGCTAAAATTAACATTAATTAAGATTAATAAATGCTGTAGAAGTTTTGTTTATTCTTAGTTCATGTTAACTAATGTAGTTAACTAATGTTAACTAATAAAAAACCTTATCGTAAAGTGTTACCGTATTTTTATTTGAAATAAAAAAGGAAAAAGGCGTAAAAACCTGTTAACTGGTTAAATATTGCATTAGATGTAATTTTACTGTAAAATAGCATCACATTTATGGCTTTGGCAAGAAAGAACTATGAATTACCAAATAATTGACATTGAAGATAAGTAAAAGCACATTCCCAGAAGGGAATCACACCAGTATATAACCATTTGGCAATTGTACGTATCAATTCCAGTGGACCTTTCTCACAGTTCCTGGTTTCTCATAGCGGAAGTCGTCATAGTTGGGTAAAATCCAAGAGCAGTGAATGGGAGAGTATCACAGATATATTTTTTGCTTTCCCATTGCTCAAATATCAAAAGAAAAACTCCACAACAGTGTTTTTATGAATTTCAAAGGAAAAAAATTGAGAAAGACTGATATCAGCAGTCAGAAGAGAGAACGATGTCAAATTTACTGTTCCTCCCACAGATGCAGCATTAGAAACACCCTCGTATTAGCATTAACTCGTTTTTTGAAAAGGTAATATAATACTAAGTATAAGTGTTATAAATGTACATATATTTAAAAAATTTATGGGGATTTATGATGATGATCAGCGTTGAAACGCATCAAAAGGGTCCATTGTATGTATCAAAGGAAATAGCAATTATCATCAATGACTTGTTAGTTCCAGGAGGTAATATATACTCAATTACATATATACACACACCAATAAAAACCCAATTATATAAATCAATTATACAAAAACAGATAGCTTAATTTTTAACAATTTTCAAAAATCATATTTTTTTTTCATTGTGAATTACAATTAATCTCAATCAAACTGCGGTTGGGTTATTTTGATTAAACTAAAAAATCCATCCACAATAAAACAATAAAAACTCGATAACATAATGAAAAAAAAAAAAAAACATGATATTTGAGAATAAAAAAGTTTCTGTTTTTGCAAAAAAAAATTATATATATATATATAACTAGCAACAAAATCTTTGATGCTCTTCAACATTACAAACTGAAATTCATTTTCACAGCAAACTGATATATATATAACACGAAACTACTTAATAAAAATAAAAATGTACACTGGTAATTTGTAAACCTATTTGCCATCCTACAATAATGAAACATTGTCACTATCTGGCAACCACGGCCTTTTTTCTTTTTTTCTGTATATTTAACAGGATTTTTTACAGTGTAATTTAAAGGCATCTTGAGACACAAATGCTGTCTGCTCTGATTGCTCATATTGTTTATGTAGTAGTTCAAGTACAAGTTAATTAATCCTTGTTGATTTGCTGATATGCAAACATGCACAATTACACGCATAATGTTCTCTATGGTAGCTCTAGTGAGTATTCAAACATCTCTTTTAACTCTCTCTCACACACATAAACTCAACTGAGCAGTTGACATTTACAGTCCTCATTCTGAGTTTTAATGATGGTCTTTTTGCAGTAATAATGACATGACGTCAGATAGTAGAGCAGATCACTGGGTCAATTACTCAACCAGTTAATTGACTTTCCAGGGACCACAAGACCCCAGACAAAACAGATTAACTCTACACATGAGCAATGACTTAATATTTTAGACTCATAAAATGGCAAAATATTAACTCAGATCATTAAAACCTCAAAATGCTATATACATGAATAAAGCTACACCTAAACACCTAAAGGAATGTGTCACCCAAAAAATAACATTTGCTTAAGATGTACTCACCCTCAAGCCATCCAAGATGTAAATGAATTTGTTTCTTCACTGAAACAGATTTGGAGAAATTTAGCATCGCCTCTTATGGATGCTCTACAGTGAATGGGTGCCGTCAGAATGAGGTCAAACAGTTCAACAAACAATACAATTCCTCTATCCATAATATTGCTTTTGGCAATGAAAAAGTTGAATCAGGACAGAATTATGCACATATCAAGCACCATTTAACAACCCCAAACTATTCTAAACAAATATGTTGGGGGATTTTTGCATGAACTGTTCATTTAACACTCTGTGTTCATTTGACAGGTGTTGGTGATGCTATTGTTTGCATGTCCAGCAAATGCGACTCCTGCATTACATCATGCAACTTGGAAGACGGAATGATATTTTTATTCCCATATCACAGATGTTCCTTCAGTTCAACACTGTAAGGTAATTTCTCATGAGACGAGCGCTGTGGTGCTGCGTCCATCTGGAGATATTGTAAGCGATAGTCCTCTGACATCATCCTTTCCTGTGGCGTATTCCAAACAGAGTTCTGTGTGGTGAAAATAGCTCTGGCTGTAAACAAAGCTTCCACGTCTGATTTGCTTTTCTTAGAAAGGAATAATAGTATATGCACTATAATGCCAAAGAAAACATGGGAGGGAAGACTAACTCAGCATTTACACAATGAAGCTTATATTACAACAAAAGCCAGATCCACCCTAAACTCATTTTAATTTAAACTCACGTTAAAGACTTACACAGTGCAAATATGTGCGCTGTCAGCTTGAGTTAAAAACATCCCCCTAGACCATTCAAAATATGTAGTGTAATGTGTTAAATATAGAAAATACCTACAAAGTGCAAATAAGGCTTTTAGAATCTTAGCTGCAGGGTTTTTCTTGAATTCATCAGTTGTAAGCATGCAAGACATTGTGTGCAATGAATGATGTCATCCCCATCGCTACATTGATCGTAGCTGCCATGGCTACCACAGTGCTGTAACTGTAGCAGCGGTAGGTCAAAGGTTACAAAGATAGCCCAGCAATTGAATTTATGGGAGGGCTTGTAGGTATCAGGTTTTCTCATTCACCCCCACACCACTTTGTTGATTCTGAAGCGGCCTTTCCTTTCCAGTCCTCCTCATTCTCTCCATCCTTCATCCAATTAGTGGCAATTAACCACAGGACCTGACCAGCTACCTTTGTGATGATAACCTCTGTCCAATGCAGATTTCTGTTAGCAAACATTTATGCAGGAATGTTTATGAACACACAATACTGATACGCTAAATATGATAAACATTCAGATATCACTGAGAACATACAGTTAAGGTCAAAAGTTTACATGCACCTTGCAGAATCTGCAAAACGTTAATTATTTTACCAAAATAAGAGGGATCATACAAAATGCATGTTATTTTTCATTTAGGACTGACCTGAGTAAGATATTTCACATAAAAGACATTTGCAGAAGGAAAAACATTGCATTAAGAGCCAGGGTGTAAAAACTTTTGGAATTTGAAGATCAGGGTAGATTTAACTTATTTTGTCTTCTGGGAAACATGTAAGTATCTTCTGTAGCTTTTGAAGGGCAGTAGTAGTAAATGAAAAAAAGGAAAATAAGAAAAATGTATACAGTCTGTTCAAAAGTTTACACCCCTAGCTCTTAATGCATTGTTTTTCCTTCTGGTGCATCAGTGAGCATGTGAATCTTCTGTAATAGTTGCATATGAGTCCCTCAGTTGTCCTCAGTTTGAAAAGGAGCATCTCAAAATCATAGTCAATGCTGGAAAAGGTTCAAATACACAACAAATGCTGAAAAACCAAAGAATTTGTAGGACCTTGAGGATTTTTCTGAAGAACAGCGGGCAGTTTAACTGTTCAGGGAAAAAAAAATAGTGGATCATTCAGGTAACATGTACAGGTAACAAACTTTTGAACAGGGTCTTTTTTTAATTCAGCTATTATTTTCTCTTGTAGATGTCAATGTCTTTTATGTGAAATATCTTATGTATGATCCCTCTTATTTTGGTAATATAACATTTAGCAGATTCTGCAAGGTGTATGTAAACTTCTGACCTCAAGTGTATTTTGAAGCAGTAGTTCATCCAAAAATGAAATGTTGCTGAAAAAGTATGCTCCTTCAGGTCATCATTTGTAGATGAGTTTGTTTCTTTATAGGAACAGATTTGGAGAAATGTAGCATTACATCACTTGTTTAAAAAAAACAAATAAATAAAAATCCAAAATTAAGACGCATTAAAGATAAATAGGTATTCTTCTGTCAACCCTATGTTTATTTTTTCCTGGGCTTTCACAACTCTCAGACCTTGCTATTTTATAAAACGTCTGTTAAAACTAGTCTTGTCGATGCCTACATATATTTTTAAAGGTAAACCATATGTCCCACTTTATTAAGATGTTTTATTAATATTCAACGCATTACATTTATAGCATCGTAAATTTACAACAAAATCGCTTGTGAACAGCTCCCTCTAGTGTCCAATCATAATCCGTTCATATTAAATCTGTATTCTTTAACATTAAATACGACAAACCTGCAATTAGAATTGAAAAGTTTGAATGATAGTAAGTAAAAGCACTTTTAAGTACTTTTTTACTTTAAGAAATCTCAGCAGAGTCTCATTTTTCAGACACAAAAGCTTTCCTCTCCTATAATAAAATGTTTTGCATGTCCTGAATGCACATCCTGATTTTGCTGAGTTAGATGTGTTCCTGGGTCAACATATTTTTACAAAGTAAACTTCACAAAAACTATAAACTGTTTTTTCAAATCTGATTGGTTAATCACAATGTTGTTCCAGGGTCAACAAAGATGTTGATCCAGGAACATGTTGTACTTGGTAAAATCAGGTTCTGCTCCTGGATATTTAAATGAAGTTATGCTATTGGCCATGATTTTGAGTTGGCACAACATCCATCCGTGTATACATACAGTGTAAAGAGGATTACGTCCATTAAAAACTACGGCCAAAACCTATTGTAATGGTTGCATTTGAGTCCCTCAGTTGTCCTTAGTGTAAAAAGATGCATCTCAAAGTTTAACTGCAGGAAGTTTAACTGTTCAGGACAAAAGTACTCATGAACAACTATCATTAAACAAACAAACAAAAAAACACAACTGTGGATCATTCAAGGCACAACACAGTATTAAGAATCAAGTGTATGTAAACTTTTGAACAAGCTCATTTTTCAAAACTTGTAAGACAGTCACATAAACAATATTATTATTTGTTGTTTGAGTTTAATATGGAGAAATTTGACATGGATTAGGGGGCATGACATAACAGCTTCTATCACAGCTTCTACCTAATCTACATAACCGTGTCTGAACTCTGGCCATCGAGGTACACTGTACTGATAAGTTTAGCTCCAACCCGGATCAAGCAAACCTGCCTGTAACTTCTAGTAGCCTAATCCTGAAGAACTTGATTAACTTGTTCAGCTGTGTTTAATTAGGGATAAAACTAAATTCTACAGCACAACGGTCTTCAAGGTTAAAGGAAAACAAAAGCTGCTGTAGGCCAACTGCCATCTCGTACAACAGAAAATGTAATCATATGAGGTTGGAGCAGTTCAATGCAAGTAGTGGTCACTTCAGGTTGGAATAGTGGTTGTATCAAATGGTCAATCCAGGTGACCAGAAAGAAATTTTAACCATCATGTTATTGATCTATATTTTACGAGAAGGAAAGCAAATCTTCTTACACAGACGGAGCTTTGAGTATTGTTTTTGTTGTATTATTTTAAGTAGGCTATGAAATTGCACTGCTTGGCATCTATTCTTATATCTATCCTCAAATATTGTTTTGAAAGATTAGTGATCCCAGAATTCTCCCAAACTTTATACCAGGGGTGTCCAATCCTGCTCCTTGAGGGCAGGTGTCCTGCAGAGTTTAGCTCCAATCCCAATTAAGCACACCTGAACCAGCTAATTTAAGGTCTAATTAGGTACAACAGAAACGTTTAGGCAGATGTGTTGAGGCAAGTTGGAGCTAAACTTTGCAAGACAGTAGCCCTCAGGGATCGAGTTTTGAAACCGCTTCCCTGCGTTATACTTTTTGAGAGACTCTCCAATGCTCAAACTCAGCACTGCCCCCTGAAGTCCACAGCGGTACAAAACAGTCGCTGCTTTAAAATGAACCTGATGCATTTATGAAGACTCACCAGCAGATGGAGCTAGTGACACGTCAGATATATTATGATTATAGAAGAAAAATAACACATTTATTAACACTGTAATGTACTATTGAAGTAGACTCCTTTAACTGGAGTCTTTATCATTTTAATCAGGTTTGTCAAATATACAGACCATTCCTTGTAAACAGTTACCCAGTGCACATTTCATTTGTATGGTCACTGTTTCTACTAATGTTTACTGTTTTTAAATAATTGTTATTATAATATCTTTTTATAGCATGGATAAGATGTTATTACCTCTGTTCTTGATAGTTTTAGTTTTAAACACAAACAGAGTATTAAAAATATTAATGTTCATTGGTATGAGACAACACCTTATCATGTGACAGAGATGTTAGCAATAAACTTTACTGTAATGCAGATTACTAAAAATAATGTTTAGCAGTGTTGAATGATATAGTCATTAAACAGATGACATAATATAAAAAATTGATTTAAAAAACAAACTTTTGTTAGTGTCTGCATGCACACACGACAAAAATATTGTCTAGCACTTATTTATCCACGGTATCGCAACAAAAAAACGTGAAAATTGAGTGATAAACTATAACCATTTACTACAGGCTTGCTTTTCACCCACAGATTTTAATTAGATTATAGATACAGTTATGGTCAAAATTTTGCATACACATTGCAGTATCAGAAAAAAAGTTAACTATTTTACCAAAATAAGAGGGATCACACAAAATGCATGTTATCTTTTATTTAGTACTGACCTCAATAAGATATTTCACATAAAAGATGTTTACATATAGTCCACAAAAGAAAGTAATAGTTGAAATTCCAAAAGTTTGTAAGTACATAGTACTTCAGGTCCCACAAATTCTGTGGATTTTTACCGTACATTTCTGCCATTTGTACATCAACTTGACATTGTCACCACTAGCAAGCTACTACTAAATATATTGTAAAAACTTAGATTTTTTGTAAAGCTGCTTTGCAACGATTTGTATGGTGAAAAGCACTATTCAAATACACTTGAATTGAATATAAATTGAAAGGTTAAAACTTTTTAAGTACTAAATAAAGTACTAAATGAAAAAAAAAAAAAATATTTAGGCAAAATAAGAAAATGTACACATTTTTTTTTTCTAAAGTTTACACCCTTGGCCCTTAATACATTGTGTGATTCAGGTCAGTACTAAATAACATGTATTTTGTATGATACCTCTTATTTTGGTAACAAAAATTAACATTTTGTGAATGTAAAATTTTGACCACAACTGTATATTATCTATATTATGGATCAGTGCTTCCGTACGGATAATTCCGTAGGAAAGAGAGAGAGAGAGAAAGAGAGAGAGAGAGATAAGTGCTTCTGCCATGTTTTAAAGGGGTCATCGGATGCCCATTTTCCACAAGTTGATATGATTCTTTAGGGTCGTAATGAAAAGTCTATAATATACTTTGGTTTAAAATTCTCAACAGTAGTGTAAAACAACACTCTTTTTACCCTGCCAAAATCAGCTCTGCAAAGATCATCCTATTCTAGTTGAGGCTGCTTTAAATGCAAATGAGCTCTGCTCTCCCCGCCCCCTCTTCTCTCTGTGGAGTGATGAGCCTGTTTACTTTAGCCGCATTTACTGCAAAACTGGCAGGAACTTCTGCAGTGTCCATAGTAAGAACCTCTTAAGTAGATGAAGTGGCCAAAACAAGAATATTTTGAACTGGAGTGGACATCAAATGAACTCTGGGACCGGAGAAGCTGAGACAGGAGTTCTGGAAAAGGGCTGGAGCCATCTATGACAGGGAGTTTAGAAACTGGGCGGCCATAACTTTGGAGATGGCTGTGGCAGAACTACTGCCTACTACAGTCACCAAGACAAGATGCTCTGGGAAACTTTGGGGCATCTTTAACAGGGAGCGCTGGATAGCCATAACAGACCACCTGGGATAGGCAAGATGGACATCTGGCACTGGTGTGGTTGAGACAGGAAGCTCTAGCAGTGGGCAGCAGCTCTGAGACTGGGATGTCCATGACAGGGAGCATCATTAAAAAAGTGGCAAACAAACAAACAATGTCCAAAAAAAAGACAATGTACACATCCCTAGGCAGCAATATCGGAAGACACAAATATTTCTGCCTCAAGCCTTGGCATCTGATGCCACCAGAGCTTGCCAGCCTCGCAAGACACTAAGGACTAGAGGGATGGATGGGCCACTCGTGTCAGCACACCAGATGCTAAAATGACTAAAAAGCACTTCCTGGGTGGCCGTTATCTCCGCAACTTATGGGATGACCTAAAACAAAAACATTACAGAACAGATTTGACTTGACTTTGACTTATTTTTAGTAGGTAGTTTTTGTTTTTGTATGATAATTGGCCTTGTTTGTGAAAATCTTTTGTCAAGCTGGGCAGAAACCACAGCCAGTCCTTGATCTTGACCAGATCTGTGTGGTCTAGATAGCTGCAAACCAAAGTGTAAAAAAACGACATCTCGTAATATTCTGGGGCAGTTCTCCCTTGTGCCTGGAGGAAAGAAATTCGTAGGTTTGAATTGCCACAGCATGTTTTCTCTGTATCCATGAGCATGTGCAACATGCCTGAAAGTGAAAATGCCACTGAAAGGCATTTCACACAGCATGTCCACGCAGCCGAAATCAGTCAGTATCACATCTAGGGTGTCTGTGTTCGCTTACAAGTTCTCCAGTTTGATGTCTCTGTAGAGAACTCTGTGGCTACAGCACTTGTTAGCACCCTCAGTGACCTGCTGCATCACATGCCATGCGAACTCTTTGCTGAAGATGCCCCCACACTGCTCCAAAAAGTCAACGAGATTTTCACAGGCGAGGGGCACTGCAAGACCATGACATAATGTTAGGGGAGGTCCTGCCAGTCCTGCCAGTCCAGCAGCTCAGTGATGTGAGCTGAGACCTTTATTGGCAAGGACTGTCAAGATGATTTTCAGGGGAACAGGACTGGGATGATCAGGCTGAAGGAAAGACCATTTTTATTATGGTTAGATGGAAGTGGTTTCCCCAAATTGTCGTCAAAGGCAAAAACAACTTGCTGTCTATGATTAAAGTTAATATAACATTTAAAACAGAGACTGACAGGAGATTACATAACAATGTTTTCCATTTTCCTGGTAAGTTTCAGTGCCACCTGATCAAAAAAATAAAAAAAATAGTTAACATGGTAATTAATATGTCTTATCAGCTCATTGAGAGACATGTACAGTGTTGTCAATCATTCATTTAAAATAATGTAGATCATGTTTAAACAGGTCAGCTGCTCTAAATTATGTACATAAGACAAAACATTATACAAAACAATAATTTATTAGTTATTAACAAAAATAACTATAATAATCATAAAATTAAAAAAATTAACGGAAGGCCCTCCTTGCATTGCACTCCCTCAAAAACGGCACCTCCTTCCTCCAGTTTATTGCTGCTCTTCTAGTTGGCAAGAATGCATTATTAAATATAAACAGTTAAGGCACTAAGATATATTTATATGTTACTAAATTCAAGTAATTGTTTGATAATAATTCTAGCAGGCATAGAATAATTGATACTTATGACTCATCCCTCATTTTAAGGTTTAATGTATGTGACCCTGCACCACAAAAACAGTCATAAGTTGCACGGGTCTATTTGTAGCAATAGCCAACAAAACATTTTTTCTTTTATGCCAAAAATCATTAAGATATTAAGTAGAGATCATGTTCCATGAAGATATTTTGTAAATTTCCTACCGTGCATTGCTAAGAACTTTATTTGGACAACTTTAAAGGCGATTTTTTTTGTTTTTTTTGCACCCTCAGATTACAGAATTTTAAATAGTTTTATCTCACCAAATATTGTCCTGTCCTAACAAACCATACATCCGTGGAAAGCTTATCTATTCAGCTTTTAGATGTATAAATATCAGTTTCACAAAATTGACCCTTATGACTGGTTTTGTGGTACAGGCTCACATATTACCACAGACATTGCCCTATACCTCGCTCATCTGGTGTTCATTTTATTTGAGTGTCTTAAAAGGTCTAAACTTTATTACTTTTTTGGGTTTCTCCAAATAATTTACATCCATATTAGGGCTATGTGATCATTTCGGTTTTTTGAATATCTATTTTCCCCATTCTCTCTCTCTTGTATTACTGAAACATCATTGGCTAATGGTTGCGTTTTCTCTCACGACCACAAGAGGGCGGCAGACATGTACATGTGGTAGTAACCACTATTTCTTTTAATATTATTTGATTCATTATATATTCTGTTCATTCTTAAAATAAATTACATTATTTTTTCTTTTTTGTATTTGTTTTGTATTAGAAATAATGATTTATTGATTGAATGAATCATATAATCAGCAATGGCGCATGATAGGCTATGTTTGTGCAACGTGACAAAATGCATTTATATTGTGAAAACAAACTAACAAACAAAACAATATCTGTTGTAAATATATACGCCAGATAAAAAAGTTATGACGCTTTTACAACGTGGAAAAACGCGAATGCAACGTAATTGTGGTTACTACGTTGATAAGACGATTAAACTCTTTAATAGATAAAAATAATTTCTTTTAACAATATGACACCTTCCAATACAATCATATAAACTGAGAAAGAAAAAAAACTTTCATAGTCATAGTTTTTGAAGCTGGGAATTTTATTAGGACGGTTTGTGTGTGTGTGTGTGTGTGTGTGTGTGTGTGTGTGTGAATGGTACTTTAATTTTGAAGAGTGAACACTTTTATTTTGAAAAACATTGACGTTCCTCACTTACACGACCTCGGCAGCACTGGTGATAGTGTCAATAGTATCACAGCTGATTTGGTGAACCCATGAGATACAAGACTGAAGGTTTTCGTTATTAATCAGTCTACCCAAATGAAGACAGAACCTAAACTACAGATGGGTTTAAGACGATAAACAGACGGTTTAAGGAATCTTGGTGAGCTTTCATTGATGATGATTTCTGTTTTTGATTTTGCAGTGTCCTGTCTGATTCAATGAACACGCTGTCATTTTTTTGAAATGTGTTATGAACTGATGTGATCTAATAACAGAGATCAGCGGCTCCCATATGATGTAGAATTTTGTCTGAAAATGAACAATAGTTTTCGCCAAAATATCCTGGTTGCACCAATTTTTGTTATCATTGTAAATTTATAATGAACTAATATGGCATTTCCATATTGTAAAAAGCTTTCAGAAGCTGTCACTTTGTTTAATTTCTGTAGTGGCTAATATGAAATTACTACAGCATTTTAACAGCAAGTGTACAGGTGAACGTTTTTTTGAACTGTTATCCAAATGCACAAATCATATACTTTTAAGATAACAATATTTGATATGTTTTTTAAAGTATTATATAACATAAACATAAAACCTAGCATCAAAAGCAGCAATTTTTAAAGAGTATAACATATCTGTCACCTAAAATGTTGGCCCCAAAAGTTTCAAATCAAAGGTCGATTAAAAAAAAAAAGTTAGACTACAAGCATTTGATCCCAAACAAGCCTAATGAGTTGCTAAATTTGCAAACCTGTTATATTTTTATATATATATATATATATATATAAAAGAAACAAGGTCCTGTTTTGTACATTATTCATGGAACATGACATGATAGTTTGCATACACTATGGTTACCATGGTGTATTTTAATAAAGCTGTAATGTTTACCACTTTTACACATATCTATTCACATAAATGTTCTTTGCTATTTTCACAGAACAAGTTATACTCAGTAGAAAAAGGAAGATGGGTCCAACTAGAGTTTTTCCAATTCTTCATCGTGTTGCTGCTCTTTCTTCTATACGCAGTACAACAGCATTAAGACATTCCCTTTGTAGGCCTACTGTAAAACTGTGCTATGCCTCCCTCTGCACCCTCCAACAGACGAGATCTGTTTCAACGGAGACTGCCTTCAGCCATCACATTTCAGACCTGACTGACAGGGAGAAAAGACTACTGACCAAGCTTTATGATGGACTTATCGGGGGTCAAAGGGCAGCTCTCGCGGAATCTATAACCCTTGTGGAGACCCAGCATCCAAGGAAGAAAGAGTTGGCCCAGGTCCTGCTTCAAAGAGTGCTGGCCTTCCGTCAGGAGCAGGAGAAACGCAATGGTGGAAATCCAGTGGCCTTCAGAGTGGGTCAGTAAGGTGACGTGAACTGTAGGAGTGAAGCTGAACCGTATTGCTGTTTGCATGATTGCCTCAATCTTCAATCACATCTTTGTACGTGTGACTTCAGGACTGTCTGGTCCCCCTGGTGCTGGAAAGTCTTCATTCATCGAGGTTGTTGGGAAGATGCTGACAGGAAGAGGACATAAAGTGTCAGTACTGGCTGTGGATCCTTCCTCGTGCACAACTGGAGGTGAACAGACACTCAAATGTTAGAAATTATGGTGCCAGTTTTTTCCTTTGTGCTGTAGATGTTGGCATATGTACAGTCGAGGTCAAAAGTTCACATACACCTTGCTGAATCTGCAAAATGTTAATTATTTTACCAAAATAAGAGGGATCATACAAAATGCATGTTAGTTTTTTTATTTAGTAATGACCTAAATAAGATATTTCACACAATAGACGTTTACATATAGTCCACAAGAGAAAATAATAGTTTATTTGAAAGTTTACATACACTTGATTAGTAATACTGTATGGTTACCTGAATGATCCACCGCCGTGTTTTAGTGATAGTTGTTCATGAGTCCAGCTGTTCTTCAGAAAAATCCTTCAGGTTCCACAAATTCTTTCTTTAAGCATTTTTGTGTATTTGAACCATGTCAATTCAAATTTTGAATTTGAATATCAGGGTAAATGTAACTTATTTTGTCTTCTGGGAAACATGTAATTATCTTCTGTAGCTTTTGAAGGGCAGCACTAAATAGAAAAAAATTATATTTTAGGCTAAATAAGACAAATGTGCACATCTTCATTCTGTTCAAAAGTTTACACCCCTGGCTCTTAATACATTGTTTACAAAAGTTTGGGGTCGATAAGATTCTCTTTAAAGTTTTTAAAGGATATTTTGGTCGTCAAGGCTGCATTTATTTGATCACAAATACAATAAAAACGGTAATATTGTGTATTATTGCCATTAAAAATAACTTTTTTTCTAACATTTTTCCAAATGTAACTTATTCCTGTGATGCAACGCTGAATTTTCAGAAGCCATTACTTGGGTTTTCAGTGCCACATGATCCTTCATATTTTCATGGAAAATGATACATTTTTTTCAAGACTCTTAGATTAATAGAACATTAAAAAACAGCATTGTTTGTATTTGCTGCTACTTTTGATCAATATAATGCATCTTTGCCGAAAATTTTTTTTAAACATTTTTTAATCAACAGTTAATCTCATAATTAGCTAACTTTGTGTGCAGGTTCACTAATGGGGGACAAAACACGAATGACAGAGCTCTCCAGAGACATGAACGCTTACATCCGACCATCTCCCACATCAGGAACCCTCGGTGGTGTGACGAGAACCACCAACGAAGCCATAGTCCTCTGTGAGGGTGCAGGCTATGACATTGTACTAGTGGAAACCGTGGGTAAGGCTTTCTTCCAGTTTAATTTTTGATGCAGTTTAATGCTTATGCTTAAAAAACATCTATGTATGCAAAGTAACTCTGCAGTGTCATTTAAGTTTAAAACTTTACACAGGTGTGGGTCAGTCTGAGTTTGCTGTGGCTGACATGGTGGATATGTTTGTGCTGCTGATCCCACCAGCAGGGGGCGATGAACTACAGGTATACACGCTTCCTTT